>SCLH01002281.1:27810-44065 GCA_004367855.1 Oikopleura vanhoeffeni
AAAAAAATACTTTTCACTGTACATCCATTTCCAACTAAACCCGACTATAGAATTTTTTTTGAAGACGATATTAATAAACTTCAGACATTGTTGGGTGTACTGCGCTAAAAAGTCTTGTTTTAATTATGCACATTAAAAAATTTCCTTACTATCAAAGTTTTTTTCATGAAAAATGGTCAAAAATGGCCAAAAGT
Source organism: Oikopleura vanhoeffeni (assembly GCA_004367855.1). NCBI lineage: Eukaryota > Metazoa > Chordata > Appendicularia > Copelata > Oikopleuridae > Oikopleura > Oikopleura vanhoeffeni. The sequence goes on from SCLH01002281.1 coordinate 28,005, forward strand.
AGAGAAAAACAACTTTTTTTGAGATACAAATTGACCTTCAATTGCGTTTTGAAAAATTTTGGACATGATTTGCGGAAAATGTTCATAATATTTCTAGAAAAGTCGACAAAAGCTAAAAAATAAAGATTTTATGCTTTTCCAAACGGCGGTCAGAAAATATGTAGGCATTTATGAAAAAAGTTAAAGTGACTATTTTGTTTTTTTTACCAACAGATTTCAATAAAAAATCAGAAAGAATTTAGGACGAAAAATGCGGAGAATTTTTTTTTGAATTTATACGACTTCAAAAATGAAAATTCGAACTCAAATCTTTCCTAAAAAAGATAAAAAATGATTTTAATTAGCTGAAACATATTTATTCTGGTTCAACTAACGATAATAAGCACATAAAAATAAACCCACTAATTATTTTCGTAAGTACAATTGACTCCAGTCTGCCGAGTCGATGCCACCCCTTAAATATTTTTAAATAATATAAAAATTAAAAATGTAACATGGCATAGCAGACAAATCTTTTTCGAGTTTTTCCCGTGATGTAAAACTTTTTGGCCCATGCGTATTTTCGACACAAGTTTTTTAGCAAAATTTTACGTTTTACTAGTATACTGTATAATTCATACAGCAAAGTTATACCTTGTGCATAGTTTTATTAACCATTTCACTGATAGCATCAGGTGGTACTAGTTCATTCTACTTCACTTTTCCGCCTTTGGAACGCTTGACAATTTTTAATCCATCAGTAATTCGTACTACAACCACCACCGAATCTTCGTCAGACACATTGACGCAACCAGCAACTGTAACGATTTACTACGAAATGTCCACAAGTGAGATAATTTCAGGACCGGTGTTCCGATTCTTTCAAATTTTACTGGATCGAGTCATTTTGTAATATGCTGTCCGAGTTTTTGCAAATTTCAATGCACCATAAATTTCAGATCACAAATACGTAAAATTTTGTGCTAGTCACAAATATATTTTTTTTTCATTTTGAGACTTTAGCTAAATTTTAATTAATTCGAATTTTAACCAATCAGAATCAAGGATTTCAGTCTATTTTTAGTTGTTTTAGTGAAGTCGAATATGAATATATATGTTCGCTATCAAATTTTTATTCTGCTAGCACTTGCAAAGTCAGAGGCACCGACTTTTTTAGCAAATAAATAGGTCGAATAAGTATGGTTTGAAAAAAAGTGAACATTAATTGAGCAATTTCAACTTTTAGACTTCAAAATTTATATTTTTTTGCTCTTTAGCGCTAGGAGTTCTAAATTAATTTTATGTATTTTACTGAAATATAAAACTAAAACTATAAAATTAAAAAAAAATATAAAAATTAAGTTTTTCAGCTTCTCAATATATTTTGACAGATAATTTTACAGTAGAAAAAACTTTGTCATTATTTTTTGCAAACGCATTAAGTCTAAGATAGGAACGGCAAAACGTTTTTTTGCTAAACATTTTTTAATTATGTTTAAATTGTAGCCCCTGAAAAAATAACGTCCAGCACAAAATGTTTTTTAAAAAGTTGTTAAAAGGCCACTGCCTAAAAATGAAGAACCGTTTTTTAAAATTCTTTATGTTAAGCTTGAAATTTTCTTGAAACTGTTTTCCAAAACATCAAAAATCTCAAGCTTAAAGCTTAAGGGAGTGGTTGTCGCTGATTTTCCTGTTTTTAGATGCGGTTTCTGGCTAAACTAGCAAAGCTGGAATTCCAAAAACGTAACTTTTTTAACGTAAAGAACAACTCTCCGCAATCATTTTCAGATTTTCAGTNACAGCTTGATCAGCGACAACCACTCCCTTAAGGGGGTAAGCTTAGCGGTTAGCAAAAACGGTTTTCCATTTAAAACCAGTAGCTGAAAAATTCAAAAAAATTTTGAACTGAACGTAATATTTCTGCAAGGGCTACAAATTGTAGGCCCTACAATTTAAAAATAATTTTAAATTTGTTTAGCATGAAAAAATTTGCCGTTCCCACCTTAATCTAGTCAAATAGTTTGTGTAACAAAACTATACGACCCAAAAATTCCAATCCCTGCTCAGAACCAGTTGAAGGTCCAGAGAATTACATGATTGCTGTCCAAATTTATGTGAATATAGCGGAAGATTGGGTAACAGAATTAGAAAATGTTACGTCGGCCGAATTCAACCTTATTTCTGAAAGATACTCGTCAACAATGAGAAGACTTTTCCTGGATTATATATCAGTTGATTACAAAATACATTCAATCAAGGTAAGTTTTTTTTCTACGTTTCTACATGTATGTATTTTCAAAAAATCTCTTCAAAATTTTGCACAAGTCACCGATCACAAATCATCAATAAACTAATTGGTTTAAAAGTCGATTTTACGTCCGGTAATGACCCTAGCCGTACGGTATGGTTAAAACCAATTAATTTATTTCAAAAGTCATTTATGTTTACAAGAATGGAAACAAAAATTAACATTCAAATTATGAATAAAAATTAGCAGTAAAATATTTTTTTCACTGGAAAGTATTTCTAGCAATCAAATATGTTAATTAAGGTAGTGGCGCCTTTTAGTAACACTTAACTTCCTCAATTTACAGATTTGATTCCGACAGTTTCGATTGGCACCGAGTGGTCAATAACCATTGGTCATTCAGCGCGCCCATTCTCGTTGTAAAAAACAAACGTATTTTATGAAAGTCACAATGCGTAACGGTTTGTCATCAAAACGAAAAATCAGCTCTAGCGCCACCTGTGGTAATTTTAGACACATTGTTGATAATACCGTTTCCAAATAGTAGCTTATTGCGCGCTACTATATAGTCGATTCTGATTGGTTCAAATTTCAACCAATGAGAATCTTGATGACGGCCCACTTTTATTTTTCTAATTTTATTCTAGAAAGATGCAGAAAAAAAATTAGTGCGAATGGAAATAATATCTCACAGCTCACGGGTTATTTTAGCCGCTAGAGACTAATTAAGCCAAAATTTGGCATTTTTCAGTGATTTTAAAAGTTTCAAGGGCGAAAAAAAACCAACAAACTGATGCCAGCATGACATATTACAAATATATTATTTCGGAATCAAACGATGAAAAGTCAGTTAAACTGATGGTAAATTTCCTTGATTCTGATCTGTTTAAATTTGAACCAATCAGAATTCAGGTTTCCACGGCTGCGGACACTTGAACAATGTAAATTTCAAAATTGAATAATAGAATTTTTGGTCGTCAAAAAACCATCTTTTCGCTCCGAAAAAAATAAAAAATTTTATGAATGGCATGACATTTGTGAAAATACACAACACCTCAACAGGATTTCCGTGAATCATCGAGATTACTCCTTATTTTTCAAAAAAAGATTTTTTGGGTATTTTTATGATTTTAAAAGCCTAAAAAACAGATTCAAGGCTGATTTTTGAAATTCCAGATTATGAACCGTGATCGGAATTTACTAAAGTATACGATTCCTTTGTCAGAATTGCTCAAATAACAACTTTGATTTGACCCAATCAGGAGGAAGAACCAAAAATTTTTCAAATTTTTTTTGTCTTCAATGAAAAATACCCAGTTCCACAGATTTTTTTTCTTACGGTGACAACACAGAAACAAAAACATTTTTTAAAGAAACAACATTTTTAACAAAAAACATTTTTTTAACACAAATAATATTATTTACAAATAAAACATTTTAACAAAAAACATTTAACAAAAGAACATTTTTTAACAAAAAATATTTATAACAGAAAAAATAATTTTTAACAATAAACAATTTTTTTTAACAAAAAAAAATAATTTTTTAAAAAAATACATTTTTTAACAAAAAAAACATTTTGAGTTTCAACTCATCAAAGAACACACATTTGTTGGAAGGTGAAAATCTCAACAAAAATATCAAAATTATATCTCGTTGCATTATTGGCTTTTGAAATAATCTATATTTATGCTTTATTAATAAAGTACAGAATGGGGAACATTTCTAACAAAATTTTGAAAACTCGTGCCCAGTAAACACGAATAAAACGCGTGCAAAAACTTCTTTGTCGGAAAAATAGCGGTTTGGGGTGAGAAGAGTAGGGTTCCGTAGGAACCCTTGTCTTCTTGCACGAACCTTCGTTTTTGTTGACAAAAAGTTTGGCCATGCCCGAGTGAACATAATTTATGGTGAACCACTGATATCATCTTATCTTGAAGTATTAGGGTTAGGTAACTCGTTTCCGGTGTCACGGTTTGGAAGACGCAACGCTGTTTTATGGAAAAGGCTAGTAGGGTGCAATTCCGCAGGAACAAACGACCATATTTTAACAATAACTAGACTTTTGCGAGAAAAGTTTTGCCATGCCACGATGTACACTATAACAGTTATTTTTCTATGAACCAGCAAAAATATTTTTTGAGCCTGCACATGGCCGCGTGTTTGCTTTCTAAGCTGCTTTCGTGGACCACTAAGAGCTCAAACCATTTCCGGACTGCGGACACTCTGCACGGTTTTTATTTTGGCTCGATACATGTTTTTGGGCGGTTCTGTGCGGGATAGAGAGCAAGTTATTCGGGCTGGTTTTTAAAGCACCTGGCGAGATCGAGTGTTAATTAATTTCTAGTAAATCTACGGGGATCACTTCCGTAAACTCAAGCTTCATGGGAAGATTTTTTACAATTTTGCATCTGTCTTATATTTATTCAGCTATGAACTTCAAAATGATGATTTTTTTCAAAATTTTCCTTAGGGTGGATTCTTCGAAGAATTTTTTTATAGTAATATAAGATGAAATTTTATATTAATCACTCCAAAAAAATGGAAAATTTAAATATTTATCCACCAAGACTTTCAACGATTGATTTTGTCCCGTGCTATTTGGAGTCGGAATGCCTTTATGGCCCTCCAGAGTTCTTTTAGACGGCAATTTTTCCTTGACTCCGGAGCACCGGAATTTCACAGGTATATTTAGTCATTTTTTTAAATGACGCATAAAACTTTAGCTATCCACTAATTTTCATAGTGATGCGAAATACAGAAAAAAATTTCATATGATGACATTTTTATTTTTGTTGGAAAAACAATATTTTTGAAAAATTCGAGTTTGAAACTTAAGGGGGTGGGTGTCGGTTTTTTTTTAGCCCCTTTATATAGAATTAATTTATGATACATTAATATTGGTTATGACTAAAGTTGACCGCAAGGAATCTCATGGTGGAAATTATTTTTTTTTCAAAAACATCTAAGAACAAATTCTTAGAATTTTCAAATTCGATATTTTTTTTGCTTTAACCCCGCAAATAAAACCGGTATTTGCCCACCATGATATGAACATTTTTTATTGGTGAATAATGACCCACCGAAAACGATGCATGAAACATTAAAATTATCGGAAATGTCGCTTAATCGATTCAAGAAATTTCAATTATTTTTAGCAAAAATGTTAAACCTAATTAATCGAATTTGACGCCTGATTGGTTAAAAACTTTTGGATTTAGCTGTAAGGCCAACTTTTGGATCCAAAGAATCTCAGCTTCAATTTGGTGGTACTTTGTCCGATCAACGACTTTTTTTTTCGAGATTTTTTCTTCAGGACCACATTGACCCGCATTATATAAGATCTACCTATCAAAAAACAACTGGCTTTATTCTAAACTTCGTCTAAAAGAAGATAAATTTGAAGTCGAAAAACTGGAAAAACTCGGCGTTCAAGTGAGATTCTAGAAAAAAAAATTTCAAAATTTGGAAAAATCTTCGACGCACATTTTGTTCTTTATTTATCCGCTACTTTGTGTAAATTTTTGAGACGCGGCTTTGTATGTGGGGTCTAAAGAAGATGAGATTTTAAAAAACCCTTTTAGTGCTCTAGAATAGACTCCCCACCTGGTGGTGTGATGTAACAAGGTTACTTTGAGAATGTGTAATCGTTTAGACGAAGGCTAGATTACAAACGAGTATCCTCACTTTTTTACACTGCCCTAGCGATGATTTTGAGGCGTGATTAAAAGGTACCAAAACGCACCACCCCCTTAAACCTGTGATGTTTCATTGTTTTTTTGAAGATTTTACCGGAAGTTTTTTTTAAATTTAAACCTGCCTCAACGAATTTTAATCAAAATTTTTACGTTTTTTTTTCCCGATTTTGAATTTGACCGATGAAACCCTTACAAAAATCTGACCAGCTGAGCAAATCCATTCAATTCTCATCTTTACTTGCAATTATATTTCCCTAATCTAATCTAATTTTCTGAGTAATTATCTCCAATTAAATTTATTTTTTTATTATTTATTCAACTGCCGGCAATACCACCTTTTGCTCTCGCACAAAAACGACTCATTTATTTTTGAGCCAGCGCCTCCCTATTTTGAGTCAAAGGTGAAGCCGCCCTAAAACATTTTCGAGTTCCACAAATACAAAACCGGTGCGCAGAGTTGTCCGTACCCATTTCATGCCAACCTCTTCAGAGTGCTGCAAAAACAAGCCTTCAGGTCTTATAGGAACGCCGTAAAACAGAGACTCTTCATCAGAACTTCGACCGGATCTGAACGACAAAACGACACCGTTCTTTTTACCCACTTATCTAAGTGGGCTTTTTTTAAAAAATCTGACCGCCCACAATCTCGCTTATAACTCTCATGACTCCATAAGCAGATGCACTTTTCGCTAAATTCTGTTTGAAACAATTCTGAACCTTTTTTTCTTCACTTTTCCGTCGATGCTAATCAACTGCGAACATGTTGAAGATTTTAATCCTATACTTTTAGACGCTACTACTTACATGTTTAACGTTGTGCTGCTTCAACGAAAGTTGGTCATTAACTCTATTAGTATTTTTCAAAAATAAGTTTGGATTATAGGTCACAGCAAAATGGTCGAAAAAATAAAATTAGAATGTCTGAGCTTTTTTCCTGCTTGATAATATTTTAGCCGCAACTTTTTTAATACTTTATTTTCTGAGTCCAATCACATGTTTGAGCGTTTTCTCTCTTTACAATTATTAACCTGTAACAAAAATAAACGCCAAAACCGTCTTATAAAATTTCAAAATTTTATTCAGGCAAATAATGTTTATTTTTGTAAAAACTGAATTTTTTGTTAAAATTTTGTTAAGTTTTGTTGAAAATAGTTTTTGTTTTGTCAAAAATGTTTTGTTTGTTTAAAATTTTTTTTGTTATTAAATGATTTTTTTTTAATATGTTTTTTTTGTTTTAAATAAATAGTTTTTTGTTAAAAAGATTTTTTGAAAACATTTTTTAAATGTTAAAAAATTTTGTTAAAAAACCTCTGCATCTATTTCTGCAGAATATAAAAAATTTTATTTTTATTGTATCAATCTTTTAAACATATACTCATACTCTCAAGCAAATACTGATAAATTTTCAAAAACAATTATTTGCAACGAAAGTTTCACTTGCATCGTTCTTAACTTTTTAGTCTCTGGCTTATATTATGAATTTCTCGACAACGTCGGACTACATATTATTAATAAAATATGTCTATTAGAAATGTGAACTGATTTGAAATGGTACCAAACTGCGTTGTACAGTATATATAGGCCTCTCAAACCCGGAAGTACTTGCGGGTTCGAAATTATACATGTTTTGAATTGAGATCACTGAATAATTTAAATCTTAATCGGCATACTAAGAAAAATGGGCTGGAGACAAGCGCAGTCACGAGTGCTGATCACATATTTTAGCACGTTCACTTGTGAAGTCCTAGGGTCATAACTTATGACTCATCAAGTCATGCATGTTAATTTACGTTAATACACAAGACAAAATTTTCTTATATTAATAAAATTAACTTTAATTTATTTTGGATCGGATTGATGGGGCCGTCAAATCGTTCTTCTGACCCTTCAACCGATTCATCGGTGTACCCGCCTCTTGGTTGAAAGCATTAAAAACACTTTACGTAGTATTCATGGATCGCCGAAAAAATTGAAATAGAATCGTTTTTTCGTTAAAAGTTGCTAAAGGGCTCGGTGCATTTGACAGATTTGGCATTTTTAGATTTGTTTTCTCTTGATGAAGAAACTTTTTGCCACTTCAGAATTTTCGAATACAAAATTTTCCCGAACAAAAGATGCACTTTTGAGTTACCTGCGTATAATCTGCATTATTCTTCAGATCCGATTTTTTTATTTCTATAAATCGTCTTTTTGAAAAAAACATTCAAAATGAAACGTGCGTTTGGCTATCGAAGATAGTCTTAAATTACCAGTAAAATTTATTTCTTTTATTATAATTAGAAACTTTAAAAAAGGTTTCGATCATCCGTTTGAAATTTATCTTTAAAAGAGTGATCAGGACGGCCTTTATCAATTGCCATAATTTCGTGGAAAAAAGAAAAAATTTAATTCTTGATTAAAAGAGGGCTTCGATGGATTTTTCCCAAACCGTAGTTTCATTCAAAAAATTTGATCTTAGAGTATGAACACAGAGCAAAGGATAAAAAACGAAACATATTTCCACAACCAAAAAAAGTGAAATTCCCAATATTTTTAGCCGGTATTTCAAAAATAGTCTAAAAAATTTTGAACTAGAATGAGGAAAATTTTCGAATATTTTCCAAATAGTTTTCGACAAAAATCCAAAAAAGTTCATATGATTTTTTCCAATATAGGCTAGAAAAATATTGTTCACCTACGCGAAAACGTTAAAGTCGCCCATCTTTGAAGAGTGTTTTCGTTGATTTGTAACAAATATAAAATATATTTGACCAAAAAATAAAGCATTTTTGGATAATGTTCGAACTTTTTCAAAATTTCTCAGAATTTTGTCGAATTCGAAAGTTTAATTGGACTCAAAATTTTCTAAAAAAGCATAATTCGAAATTTTGTAGTCCATAAAGTTGTCTGATCATGGAAACATCTACTTTGATGGTATATTGAGAAGAATTTAAATCAGTAAAAAGTTTTTCATCAGAGCCGCATATCCGTATCTGTCAAAATGCACCGAGGCCTTTAGGGCTATCTGACTCTTTGCAGGCATAGAGAAAAAATATATTTTCAGGTTAAAAACTCATGTCATTTTTCTAAAAATCGAAAGAGTGCCTCGAAAAAGTTGTTAGATCGTTAAAGTAAAAAATATAGAGAGAAGATTTTGGACGTCCAAATGATAAAGCATCAGTGAAAACCTAACGACTCAAATAACAACTTTATCGCATGTATTACTATCATTTAAAACTAAGCTCTCCAGAGTCGACCTGGTAGTTTTTGTTACAAGAATTAGTATGTGTGTTAAGGTGTGGCCGCTGTCAAGCATTGGTAAACTTTTTAAGAGCATATGGATCAACGGAACCTCAGAGTACAAATCCTAACTACTTGAATGATACATAACAACGCAAGATATTAGCAACCAATCAAAACGTTGTATTGCGGAATAGGCCGTTTCATTGGTTCAGATTAGGAATGATCACCAATCAATGCCTCAGATTTTTGCATTTTCAAATGTTTAGGATTTGTACTCTGAGGTCCGTTGAATCCATATGATATGGCTCACATCCCTTTAACAAATTTTTGTTTATTCTAAGATGTGCGGCTGAGGGAGGCCCAATCTGACACGCCTAAGACCCCTTCTAGCCCTCCACGGGAACCACTTTGTTATCGCACATCTGATTAGAAAATCACGTTAAGGGGATGATGACAAGAAAAACATGTGAAAATTTATTTTTTAATTTTTTTTTCATCCTCAAAATAAAAAAACAGTGTTTCCCAAATTTTTTTTGCAAAACGCTTTGCATTTTTGAATTTCTAGCCACATAACTGAGTATCAGGGTTTAAGGTTTTTCCTCTTCTTTTTTCCAAATTGGATTCATTTGATTTTCGCCGTTTTGATTGGTTGAATCTGAGAAAGACGTAGGTTTTCTCAGATTCAACCAATCAAAACGGCGGAAATCAAATGAATCCAATTTGGAAAAAAAGGCGGTGAATAACCTTACACCCTGTACGTGTAATATCAGCCCTTTCTCGAACTTCATTTGCCACTAAACCCGATGTTCATTTTTTTAAAAACGATATTAAACATCTTAACGTACTCGATTTCGGCAAGTAGTTGACCATTCCCATTATAATCGCATTTTACGACGCTTCACGCTCAACACTTGAAAACAAAAGACGCATAGTATAAGTTATCGATGAACTTAAGACAAAATGAAGTTTGTCGTTTTTTTATTTGAAATGTTTACTGTATTACGTTTATTTTTTGACACAAATTTTTTGAATCACCAAATTAAACCTTCTCATCGCTGATCAGAAAAAATTCTTAGATTTTTTCTCATACACCATAAGCCCATAAATGACACAGTGCCCGTATATTATTCAAGAGAAATAAGGGTGTCAAAAGTAGTACTGTTATTTTTCAAAAATTCTTAATACAATCTTTGAAAAGTGAAGATGGTCTTCCTTAAAAGTTTTTAGGATTGATTCTAACTTACAGCAAGTCCGGAGATAACGATCACGTGACCTTCAAATTAAGAATAAGGTTTGGCCAAGTACCAATAGTTATCAAATTAACGGACGCTGAAGAAGTTTTGAAGGCTAATACACACCCTAATATTTAAGAGTTTTGAACAATAAAATGATTCCAACGTGGTATTATCAAAAAGTAGGATACTTATTTATCAGACATAATTTTAATGATATTATTATTTGAATTATTTGTCGTCACGTGATTTATATGTCGGACTTTCGTGTAATGAGAAAAAAAGTTTAAAAACGTTTGAAGTTACCTAAACGAATTTTTTGACGTAATTTGAGTACTTTTCAAATTACTGTATTGGTGTATCCAGTATATTTTTTTCAAAACCGACTTCAGAATCATGCAAAGACTCTTTAAAAGAATCGTAACGTGCGAATTTCTAAGACTCTTAATGCATTACAGTATGGCCTCCAGTTTAAATAGAGCCAGATTCCAGAAGTCATAGCTTTCGAAATGCTGATACCATAAGATGCGTAGGCAGAGAGAGGTGAGAAAAATGATAATTCCGATTGGGTTTTTTTTTAATTTCAAGATTTCTTGTTTGGTATTATTTTGTGAAAATTGCCTCGGTTAGAATAGCAGCACCTCTAGAAGCCAAAACTTCCGAAAATTTAATCAATTAGAATCAAAAACAGGTTTGCAAGTAACGCGTCACGGCTGATTTCGTTCTCTAGTTTTAGAACAAAATATATTAACAATAATTTCAGAGTCAATTCTACGAGAGAATTTGATGAAAACAATATAATAATTGGTATGGAACTAGGGAGAAAAACCCTTTGAAGTTAACTTACAGTAGTTAAAATTAAATAAACGTTTAAATTCGTATGATTATGCACTGTTGCCCGTCACTGGGTACATTTTCGCGAATTTTTTTTTCTCATCCCCTTACAATGCTTTTTGTTCGTCGGAATTTTTTTAATTTTTATTTTAATTTTATTGGCAATTGGCTGAATTTATTTAAGCTATTGAAAAATGTATGTTTTGATAATGAAACTTTGCTTATATGGCTCGATCTATAGAATGGTCACTGTTGCCGGAAATCGAGTCTGGGTACAGATTATGTCTAAAGTTCCTACCGAGTTATTTTACTTGAGCCATTTTCGGTAGGACGTCCGCTAAAAAGTGAGTGACTCATTTCTGCCACATTTTAAAATTTCCTTGGAATTTTAAGTTCGTTTTTTCAGAAAAAATGGCCAACGAAATCGAGAAACACTTTTTGAGATACAATTACCTTCAATTTTGCGTTTTGATATAAATAATTATCGAATCCTGACTATTCGAAAGAAATGACGCCTATCACACCCAAAAATTTCATACGAAATCTTTTGCAGATAACATTGTTGTGTAATGAGTGTCAAATGGCATTTACTGGTTGTAACAGACAATGTTTGTTAATTTTCATTCAATAGTTAAGTAATGATAATGCGCGCGCGATCATCCTATTCAATTGACTGCGGAAACTTAATAGAGAATTAGAAAATTATTCTTTATATGCCGATTTTATGGAGTAATTTAACGAACACATGAAACAATTGGCTAGTTCTGGCGGAAATTTTCACAATATTTTTCAAAAAAGTCAAAAAAAGATGAAAATAAAGATTTTATGATTTCACAAACACGTTAAAATGTGTAGCACCTTGAAAAGTTAAAGTAGCTATTTTAACCTACAAATATCAATATAAAAATCAGAATAAAAATATTGACGTAAAATGCGGGGATTTTCATAGGTTTAATTATTTGGGAATTTTAACGGGAATTTCAAAATAAAATTTTGAACTCAATCCACCACTATAAAAATAGCTAAGAAAGGTTTTCTGAGATGAAACACATTTATTCTGGTTTAACTAACGATAATAAGCATGAAAAATAGACGCCTAATTATGTTATCGCCGTTATTCACTCAAGTTACCCCTTGGAATTTTAAACTCTCATTTTAAATTGACCAAAACCACCACAGAGTAGTTGAACAGCTGAATTGTTTAAATTATCATATTTTTGAGATTTTGAAACTAATGTACAAGAGTTTTGCACGCGCTGGGTCATGGCGCCAGTGGCATGATGCCAAACGGATGAATTTCATCAAATGTTATAGGTTTTTTGTGTCAATTAAAAGTTATACTTTTACCTGAAGCAGAATTTTTATGCCGATTGAATTCAATAGTTCAATGCATGAGCAAATTGTAAATATTATCAAGTGTAATTTATCGTCGATAGTAAAATTTATGTTGCGTTTGTCAAGATAAATGAGCCATCATTGATCGGACATGTACAACTCATTTCTTATGGCATGAAATAAACAAAAATTCTAAACACCATATTTCATGTTTCACCATAATTCGACATGGTAATGGTCAGAAAAACAGCTTGAAACCTGAAACTCTCAAGGTATTCGATTATAAGTCGTAGAACTCGATTCCGGCAAGTAGTGACCATTCACCATTTAATCGCATTTTCGGACGGTTAAACATTAATGACAAGATTCATTTATTAAGAATTATCGGATTACTTGTAAGGACAAAATGACAGTTTGTGTGCGTTTTTTTTTTGAAATTTTTTACTGTATTCTAAGTACTTATTTTTGCTAAAATATATTTCGAAATCACCAAATGAAAACCTTTCATCGTATCAGAAAAATGTCTAAGACTTTTTCATTACACCCAACAGCCAAAAATGTCACGTATACCGTATTTTATGACAATAAGAGTCGTCAAAATAGTAACTGTTTTTTCTTCAAAAAATGCCTTAATCACTTTTGAAATGTTGCGAAGAGATGCTTTTTGGAGTTTTTAAGACTTTTTCTTCATTACACCAAAGTTCAAAAAACAATCACGTGACCTTCAATTAGAAAAATAGATTTTGGTTCAAGTTACACAATAGTAGCTTCAATTACACCGAAAAATTTTGTCGGGCTAATAACACTTGAATTGAAGGAGTTTTATAACATAATAGAATTATTTTCCAAAAGTTCACGTGTATCTTATTTTTATCGTATGATATAAGGATTCCATTTTATGACCATTTTAAAACCCTTATTTTGGATCTATATTTCGTCACGTTGATTTTTATTCGCTTTGGTGTTATGAGAAAAAAGTCTTGAAAACGTTTAGATGTTCATCTATCAATGTTTTGACGTCATTTGAGTATTTTTTCAAATATACGTATGGTGTATGTAATAATTACTCGTTAATTTGCAAGTTCATCTTAGAGACTTGTAGAGTACCTTCGAAGAAGGAAGGATCAACTTTCTCAATAACATTATTAGCATATGGGCCATTTGATACTGAAAGGGCGCCGAGAGCAAAAAAAAAACGCTGTTGAAAATGTGATCATTTTTGATTCTTTAATAACTGTTAGTACATTAAATGACCATAGTGCTAGATATTTTCATGAAAACTCGACTTCTTCCGATTATTTTGGTAGGTACTTTCAAGTTTATACGATAGAACTTAAAATGACCTTGACGCTTGACGAGAATTAATATTCCACATAGAGTCAATTTCTAGAGGAATTTTGTGGACAAAAATAAAATTATATTTAGACGACATAGCAAATCATTTGAAGGTCTAAATTAGGTAGTTTCAAATATAAATTAAAGGTTTATATTCTATTTATTATTGAACTTTTGTGTGTAACTAGAGGCGTAATTTTTGCAATTTTTTTTTTTTTTAGCTCATTTTAATGCCTTTTAACCGGTTGGTAACTCCAAATTGTTTTTTTCGGCAGGACGTCATGCCCCACTGAAAGTGGGGGGATTGAGTGTTTACGACTTAACTAATTTTTATTAAAAAGCCGTGAATGATCTATAATTTTGTAGAGGGCCAACTGTAGGAGGTTAATCAAAAAAATTTTTAATTATATAATCGGCCCGAACTAAGCTGCAAGATTGGACTTTGATCACTTACTTTTCAATTTTGAAACAGGAACTTTTCAAAAACATTTCTTACAACTATCGTCAACTCATTAAGACTGGGTCTTCACAATTTTTTGTTTGATTTTCACAATATTTCCCGTTTCTTCAATAAATAGACGATTAAGCAGCGCAGGTGATCAAAATAAAGTTATAAAAACTACGTTTGATAATAACGGCTAAGATTTCGAAATATTATCTCGAGCTAAGTCAACGTTTCTGATCTAGTGTTGCGTAGCTTTCATTTGAGAGCTACTTTCGAGAAAATCGATCATAGTTTTTTTCCAAGATTTTTCTCAAAATTTTAAAATGCACTCCGGGAAAAAAATAAAAGAGTTCCGATGGTGGAATTTTTTTTTTTGAAAATACTTAAAAGACTGATATCTAAAAACTCCAGTTCCTCACATTTTACTCTATTCGGATTCAAACTGTTTGATCGCCTAGCATCATAAAGGTTTTTTTGAAAGAAATTCTCTAAAAAAGTAATGATAAAATAATTTTTTGAACGGAAGTCCTAGAAAATTTTAACTCTGCCATTTTGATTCCTCATTGGGTCAAACTCTTATGGTTGGTTTTGAATCAAAAATTTCCGGACCTTTTTTCACCGATTCCAGCGGAGTTAATCAGACCACTTTAGTGGTGCTGAGCTTCCAAGGGTTATTCGTTTAAATTTTTTTTTGTTTTTTGAACTTTAATTTAAGCAAATTTAGGCTGAATATTATTTTAGCTATTGAAAAATGTATGTTGCTAATGAACTTTGCTTATATGGCTCGATTTATAGAATGGTCACTAGTGCCGGAAAATCGAGTCTGGGGTACAGATTCATGTCTAAGTCTCACGAGTTTAATGATCGTTTATTAATCAGCGAAGCTAAAGCGGTACTCCTACACGCCCAATTTAAGTGTATTTTTAATCAATAAGATTTCATTTCAAAATAAGAGATTTAAGTAATTCACATAAAATAAATTAATTTAACCGTATAGCAGTGAAAACTTTGTTGTCTCTTATAAATGCCAGAAAACTTCATAAAAACTGATTGGCCACAAATTTTTCGTAAGACGTCAGTTTTGATCGGCTCGGAGCTTCACTGGTTTACAACTATGTAATTTTTGAACCACATAATAAAAATTTTTACACTATGGAGGGATAAAATCAGGTAGAATCAGCAGGTCATTCAAGTTTTTTTTGAAAAAATATAATAAACCCACGATATTAAGAAACGACAGCTCACTGTGACGTCGCCAATAATATTATGATTTTCGTCGAAAAATGAATTAATGTCGAAATTTTTTTAATGGAAAATAAGATCTGATTTTTATAAATTAAACTAAATAAATAACTGTTCCGATCACAAAATAATAGCCGGAATTATCATTTTTCAACCAACAACTGTAATTATTTTTTATTCGATTTCGCGACTTTGATTTTTGAACCATTCCATTTATTTCATCTTTAACCAGATGAAGAAGTTTTTGCCCGCTTTACCGTGAGTTTATTTCAGAGCATTAGAGAGTTATTAGTTGCAAAAACGGGTTTCGTTATTTTTCCTCCCAGGATACAGGCGGAGCTTCGAACCTGTTAAAATTATTACCAAAAAGGTCCAAGTTTTGCATCATTCAATCAAAATAAAGTAGGAAAGATTGAGGTTTCAAACAAAATATAATCGGCAGAAATTCTAGATCTTCAGTCCTAGTTTTGAATACTTAAAATTGGGTTTCT
>SCLH01002281.1:44086-73198 GCA_004367855.1 Oikopleura vanhoeffeni
TTGTTACAATTGTTGGCCCATTGTTCAATATTTCAATTTTTAGCTTAAGCATATGTAATAATGGCGCGCTTAATAGCATAAATAGTGATTGCGAGAAATCTGAAAAGAATATCATAAATTTTGTCAGTCTATCAATTTTACTAAAGATAAGCGAATGATTTTATAAAAAAAGAGAAAAGAGAATGCAATGTACGTTTGGGTGAGTTATACTGTTTTTTGGAAAATAAGTACATTTTGCCTATTTTAATATAGCAATGAATTTCAAAAAAAATTATATTAAGCTTTATTTATTTTATAACACTAACTTTGATTTGAATCGCTAAGAAATTTAGAATGTAAGTTCCTTCGACTTCTTTGCTCTCTTGACAGTGAAGCTATCTGCAAATCAGTAAGATCATTTCTACTGACTGCCATTTATAATGTTGTAGGAATCTTATTTTCGTCTGAGTTCAAATCTTCCAGATGGATATTGATTTCATGTAATCTGAGATTCTGCCCCTAACCACATCAGACGATGACCTAGCGAGGATCCGTACCGACCGTACCAATTGATGGATTGTTGTGCGATTGTGGTGTATTGGTGGTGTTATTGTGAAACAATTAGATACTTTTTTTTTAATCTTGAGGATGAAAATGGAGAAATAAGATGCCAGTAGTAGGATATGCCAGAATCTTGTACTCCGTAGACTAGCTTGGAAGTGGAAGCAAGACAGTCGGAAGGGAAAAAATAGAGAGAATGGAATTCTGAGAAGCCAAGAGAGAAGAGAAGGGAGGAAACTGAGGGCGGGGACGAGGAAGGAGTTTATCAAATTAGGTTTGAAAATTTTTGTAAAATAAAATCTGATCAGGTTTTTTTTATGAGAGTCACAATATGAATTAAAAAGGAAAGTAACGTTGGACTTATTCTTTTGATAACTCAGTAATAATAAACTATGATAATCGAGTAATACAATTTAACCAGTAGATATATGATTCTCTACAAAGAAAAGTCTTGAAATTGAAAGAAAAGTATTTTTCGTGTTTCAAAAACCATTTTGTTTCCCTTTGCACAATTTGACTTAAGGGTATCCCGGTTCCTACATTTCTGCAGTTATTATGTCATAAAAATGCACCAAATCATTGTGTTATGTTTTGAACGCATAAACAACCCAGAATGACAACAAAAAAATTTTCGAAAATTTTGCTTTTTAATTTTTTCTAAGTATTTTTCAAAATTATGTTCAAAAATAACGTTTGTGCAATTTGACACTAAAACTTTAAATATCGGGTTGAGTAACCACTTTCTCTTCAGTGTTTCTCCAGCTTTCTTTTAGCCTACTTTCGAAAAAATCGAAGCACATTTTTTTCGAAATTTTTCCACTGACCTTGAAAAATTATTTTTGAGTTCTGGCCGAAAGTGACAAAAAACCACCTGTAAAGTTTCTGTTTGTTTGCATAGCTTATGCAAAATGTTGAGTAATTTGAAATTGTAACCTCGATGGAGATAGATTTTCGATGAAAATGTCCAAAACCGGTGGTTTTTGCATTTCTTAGAAAAGAAAGCAGTTAATCGACAAAAACGCCAACTCAAAGTTTTGATATAATTATACAGGTTGTATTAAAATTAAGCGTTTTATTTCAAAATAAAACCTGGGAGGAGATAGATTTTCCGTTTTGCGTTAGTGGCTTCTTGTTGCTTATGGTATAGGAGTGTAGTCATACAAAATAAGTTTTTGGCAAATTTTGACGCAAGTGAAGGCTAGTCTACAAACTGGCTAATCTGAATAATATCCTGAAGCAGTGTTGGCTAATATTTATCGATGAATATGTCAAATTAGGGACGGGATACCCTTAGGGGGATCACCGACGGTTTATACTGATTTCAAAACGTTAGTCCTTGAGCTTAAGACGCAATTTCGTATTAGTCTAAACTTCGGATCTAGGAAGATATTTGTTTGAATTTTCAAAAAATGTGTCAAATAGTGTTTTGTATGACCGCGACCGGCCGGTATAAACGGTCGCAAAAAAGTGATTGTTTTCTTTTTGTACACACTACACTTAGCTCCTGGATATCAAAATTTTCTCTTTTTTTCAGTATAAACTTTAATTTTGTGACGCTATTAACAGCTCGTAGCGTGCCTGATTTTAAATTTTGTTATTAGAGAAATTTTCCAATAAATGGGTGTTTTGACATGTTCGCTGGTTACATGGCATTAGGCGAACAATATCAGATTTTTTATAAGAAAAGAACTTCTTTAAAAGTTGTGCAAAGAAGGAGTACGTGAGTTTTTTTCATTTTATCATAATTAGGGCTTTTAGATGCCTTAACAAGTTGTATTTACCCTCAATCTGTCAAAATTAGGGTTTGGACAAATTCCAAAACTTTTTCTTGAGTAAATCATAATTTTTAATACATTGTTGTCAGTAAGTTGCACAATAAATAAGTTGTAAAACATAGTCAGATCCAATGTCTAGATCAGGAGAAAGTTAATTAACCATGAAAAGAATACTTAGAACAATTCCATATTATGCAAAACTTCGGAAAATATTTTATTCGAAGTCACTTTTTTAGGCCTTTCTTCAAGCAACCGTTATCCCCACAAATAAGAATGCAGCTACAATTGAGACTTTCTATTCATCCTTCTGACTCTCGGACAACAGCTCACGCGGTTACCCCCCTCCCCAATTCTCCTCGATCCTAAGAAAAATTTGGAATTACTCTTCCTTGTTCTAGAAATTCTATAAATTTTTATTGCCATTTTCAAGATTTCTAAGTTCACAGTGATTTATGGCAGACAAAAATAAGAGCAAAAGATTTTCACTTCAGAAGATACAGTGCGGTGTAAGGAAAATAAACTTGAAAATATAGAAATTTTGCGAAATTTTGACTCGAATTTTTTTTAATATATTCTTGAAGCCAATACAGCCACGAAAAATGACAATTGCAACTGAAATTCAGCTTCCTATTCATTTGAGTGCTCGAGATACAGCCTCTCGTCGGTAACCATCCGTTAAACAAATGGCTTAATTCCCAAAACAGAAACAATAGTTAAAAATATTTTAAGTAAACAAAAGATAGAAAATGTACAGAAAATATAACGCATTTAGAGTGATCGCGTATTGAAACTGCTGGAAAATGTTTTGTTAATAAAAGTTTTTAGTTTAAAATTTTTTTCCCGAAAATAATAGCGAACGTGTTAACTGCGAAATCTCCGAATTATTTTACTTTTTGAGTTTTTGCTGAAAATAAATTCTGTCTCAAAATATTTTTTAAAATTTTTTTTGATAATTGGGTCAAATTTTATGACGAGTTGATTAAAAGGCAATTTTTCGCTTAAGTTTTACTTCCGAAAAAATACTTTTGACCAAAATTTGAAATAAAAATTTCAAATAAGCCAGTTTTGGAAAAAGTGTTTTGGGTACAATTTGCAAAAAAAAATAAGCCTACTGGACATATCTGGAGCAAAAATATTTCTTCTGGAGTGTAATTTCAAAATATCTTATTTCGATATTAGTATGGATAAAATGATATGTTTTGAAAAAATATTTAATTTGAAAAAATCATGCCAGAGTGGTAATCTTATACCATATTTGCGTTAATATTGTAATAATGATCAAATAATTTCATTCAATCGAGAAAACTAACAATTTTTCCAAAAAAACGTGATTTTTTCATGAATACTAAGTATTCAATACTTTGAACTTATTTAAAAATATTTTTTGAATCTCAACAAATATAGTCAACCAGACCAAAGTATTGTGTAGAACAGAGCACTGCGCAGTTATTAAGGGGGTCGGTGCATTTTGACAGATACGGATATGGGCTCTTGATGAAAAACTTATTACTAAGTTTATAGATGCTTCTCAATATACCACCAAAGTAATGTTTCATACTCAAGGCAACTTTTGTAACTAAAGAATTTTCGAGTTATTGCTTTTTAAGAAAATTTTGAGTTCGAATTAAACTTTTCGAATTCGACAAATTATGAGAAATTTTGGAAAAGACTTCCGAACATTATGAAAAAATGCCTTATTTTTCCTTCAAATTTTTTTTACAGTATTTGTTATAAATCAACGAAAAAAATTCTTCAAAATGGCGAGTTTAACTTTTTGCGTAGGTGACCTTATATTTTTTATATGCTATTTGAAAAATCATATAACATTTCTTTGGATTTTCGGTCGAAACTATTTGAAAGTATATTGAAAATTTTGCTCATTTCTTGTTCAAAGTTTTCCGAACTAACTTTTTTGGAATCCTTAGCTGAAAATATAAGGAATGACTACTTTCACTATATTTAAATATGCTTTCGTTTTGTTTCTTCGCTCTTGTTTATACTCTGAATCATACTTTTTTGAATGAAAATACGGTTTGCGCGAAATCTAGTTAAGGGTATCCCGGTTCCTACATTTTCTGCAGTTATTATGTCATACAAATGCACCAAATCAATTGTTTATGTTTTGAATGCATGAAACAACCCAAATGACAACAAAAAATTTTTCGAAAACTTTGCGTTTTTTCAATTTTTTTCTAAGTATTTTTTCTCAAAATTATGTTCAAAAATAACGTTTGTGCCAATTTGATCACTAAAACTTCGAAATATCGGGTTGACGTAAGCCAACTTGCTCTTCAGTGTTTCTCCAGCTTTCTTTTGAGCCTACTTTCGAAAAAATCGAAGCACATTTTTTTTAGAAATTTTTTCACGTGACCTTGAAAATTTTATATTTTTTGTTCGGGGCCGAAATTTGACAAAAACCCACCTACAGAGTTTCTGTTTGTTTAGAGCAAGCTTTAGCAGAAATTTGAGTAAATTTTGAAATTTAACCTAAGAGGAGATAGATTTTCCGATGAAAAAAGTCCAAAAACCGGTATTTTGGACTGGTTTTTTACGTATTCTAGAATAAATATAGCACTTATCAACAAAAGCTAACCTACAAAGTTTTGTATACTTATTATACAGGTTATGTTAAAATAAGAGTTTATTTCAAAATAAAACCTGGGAGGAGATAGATTTTCCGTTTTGGCTTAAGTGGCTCTTGTGCCGCTTATGTGCGAAGGAGTGTGGTCATACAAATAAGTTTTTGCAAATTTTTTTGGCAAGTTTAAGGCTAGTTCTACAAATTGGCTAATCTGAATTATATCCTTGAAGCCGTGTTTCGCTAATATTTTAACGAGAATATGTCAATTTAGGGACCGGGATTACAGCCTAGTTCTTGGATAACAGTTTCTCCAAATGTATATTCAAAATTATATTCGACTGATGCTACAAATAAGGATACATTTTTAAAAATAGGGGTGCCCGATTTTTTCGCAAAATATTATGAAATTATACACACAATGTCAAGATTCACATTTATTCACGCAATGTCGATTCGGACATTTCTGCTCATAATGTGCCATGCTTCATTATTAACGATAAATTATATCCGTCACTGAAACATCATCTTGCATAATTATTTGAATATCAACTGGTGCATCGGTTGTTGAATTTGATGAATACGGACATTTAAGCTCTTTTTGAAAGTCAGATAATTCGTATTCTTCAGGAGTCCATGATTTCGTAGAACACTTTGAAATGGTTTCTTGATGACAATTTCTAAATATTCTCATTTTTTATAAAATGCGTGAATTTATTTCGGAGGATTGCGGCAATCCTTTTGCTCGTGGCCTTCTGTATTAATAATTGGAAACCTACAAATATTAAATTCTACGGATCGCGTTTGACAACAAGAGCGTCAGAAATAAGGTGTTGGACAAATAAGTGCGTTAAAAATAGGGGCCAAAGCGAACGCGCAACAAAAGGCTTAGATATCTTCTCTAAGATATAGTTAACATGTCCATAATTCGATTTTTTTTAAATCAAAGTTAATTCAAAATGCCATTTTTTACCAAAAATATTTTGTTTTCTGTGTCTCAAACTCAAGCAAACGCTAGCAAAGAAAAGTTATATGGTTTCCTGTGAGATCAACCACGGTAGATGACGATGAAATTAAATTCAGGTGCCGCTAGGTTTTTATTTGTTTTACAAAAATTATGTTAATTTAGATAATAAGTAGCGTTGAACCAAAAACTCCGATTTGGCATTTGTTTGAAAATAATTAAATACTGAAAATATGAAAAATCGCTATATTTGGATCACGTCGACCAAATTTTTTTTCGATTTTGTTTGTTATTTGCTCTGAACAAGTTTCAGACCAATCCACCTAGTATTTCTATAGTTCGCTTTTAATGGTGGACACGCTAAATAATATAGTCTTTTATTTATTCTGACACATTATGATAGCGACTTTTTGCATGCAAAAACCATATCATTACTCTGCCACCACGTTGTTCAACTTTTTTGTTCATAATTTCTGGCACGAGCAAAATACAGAGTCCAAGAATATCATAAATATCAAAAAACAACGTTTTTTTCTTCAATGGGTTATGTGGACTTGTATTCATTGATAGGATCCCTAAATTACAAAATTGTCTCACTTGAAAGATTGAGAAGGGCTATGAATTCTAATTGATGTAATCAATCGTTACTGACCTTGATACCGATCAATAGCCAGAAGAATCAAGCTTAATAACAGAAATGACAGATGAGACAAATACTAGTATATCTTCTAATTTGCATAACACATTGCCAAACCGAAAGCTCCTATTTGAGAGATTTAAAATTAATCATATTTACTAAAAAAATTAGAAATTTTAGATAAAATTCATCGAAGGTTGGATGCTAGGCCTCTAGTTTCGCGTTCGTGTTTAAACCGCGTTGACCAATGAGAGCACCGAATATAACGACCTTGACCGATAAGAGCTTCAGAAATAAGTTCAAACGCGAACGCGAAAGTAAAGGTTTAGAGTCTAAACTTTAGAGATCCCAATCTTAGATATAACTCTAAGTGCTCTCTGGTGCCAGTTTGAATTACAAAATGCATGAAATTTTTGACGTCAATTTGAGAATAAATAAAAAGGTATTAAATCTAGAAAACTATCACTGTTATTCATATGGTATCAATTGCAATAACCCTGTGGGTCAACATTAACAAATCTGCACATGCCAGTGTACACGAATAAATATTTTGTCTGGGAAATTTGACGATTTGACCAAGAGACTAAGATGATTATGACATTGAGCGGAATTCCAATGATAAGTATGATAATCCAGTACCTGCAATAACCACATCGCGATTGTCAGAAATTTTATGTCCTAAAAATGTAATTTTGAAGGGTTTTACGAGTAAACTATAAAAAATAACTAATTTTTAAAAACTAAAATAATCAATAAAAAGCTCATTATGTTCTTAGTTCATTTCAATGATTATAAGATCCTCCGAAACGGCGCCAGAAATTTTATAATTGGAAATTTTAAAAATCACCTTCTCTGGTTTTTTAACTATGGAATAAAATATATATTTTCAAAATAAGCGAAATAACAACCTCCGTAGCTGTAATCTGATGCTCTGAGATCTAAATGCCTGTTGCTCATATGTACGAATATCTATTTTTCGCTTAAAATTTGAGACTTTTCAAAAATGTCTACTTCCCAATTTATGTGGTAATAATTTATAATTTGCATAGGTATCCTTATAAAACAATTGTTGTAAGCAGGATCGGCAGAGTTAGCTCTGCTCTACTTTTTTTAGAACAGAACAGAGCAAACTTTTGAAAATACCAGAGTAGAGCCGAACAGACCAGAGCTGACTTTTAAAAAATCAGGGTAGAGCAAGTAGAGGCAGAGCAAACGTTTTAAATCAAAATTTTAAGACAGAGCAGACCCAAATTTCAAAACTCTACTTTGAGATTGCGTTTATGGGCGTTTTTTCGATATGAAATTAACCCAGACATTTTTACATTATACATTTTGTCCACATATAATTATTGAATAATTTTCTTGACAAACGTATTTAAAAAAAATTTAACGATCAGTATTCTTCGAGATTTTTTATGTTTGTAAATTTTAATTTTCGAAAATTTTTCTAATCTTTTTTCTCTATGCTTTTGTTTCTCTCAAATAGATAGGAATTGTAAATATATTAGAGAAAAATTATCGGTAAGTGGGTTGATATATTATCATATCTGAGTAAAATGTGTGATTTTTTTCAATTACATTTAATTTTTAGGTTTTTTTCGAAATTCGATATAACTCACCGTAAAAGCGCTTGCGTCAGCAAAATAAAGTCGATTTATTTTTAAAAATATCGATTACGGGGCTCCTGGTCCTTTTTACTAGATTTTTAGCCAAAAATTTTTAGTCAATTCAGCTTTTGCTAACGACTCATCGACTGAATCTTAGATACTTAAACAGAGCACAAATATCTGGTAATAATTGAATTTTAAAAATTGGTCGCGAATCCGACGACTTGTTACCATTTTTTAAGAAAAACTAGTAATTTAACAATTTCAGTAGTCTAAGAAAAAGATAAAATAATTGATCCGATGAACTATTTTTTTTTATCTATTTTTCACAGGACATTTGTGCTCAGTTTGAGCTATCTAAGAATTTTATGGATGAGTTGTTTGAAAAGCCGAAATTAAATAAAAAAATTGGCTTAAAAACTAGTAAAAAAGGACAGGAGCCCCGTAATTGATATAGTAGAATTCCTGACCAATTTGGTATCAGTGAATGGATTCGTGAATCATAATTACCACTCGATAAATTTGTATCGTAAAATTTGTGAGACAAAGGTGCTCGGAAAAAACACCTTTTCTATTTTTCAAACGCTTAAACAGTTAAAGTTTAACTCCATAATAATTTGTCACAGCATTTTAATCTAGATATTATGATTCTGTACAATTTTGAGTTTTCCTTATTCTAACGATACAAAATAATATAAAAAACATAAATTTATTTATACCGTTCACTTTATTGAGCATCTTCACTGAAGCTTTAACAAATTTGAATATAAAAAGACAAAACTCCCTTTTATCGGCTACGGCCGATTTTGGCTCATTTTTTTCAATAATTTCAATAAAACACAAAATCCCCTTTATCGGCTTCGGCCGATTTGGGCTCATTTTTAACAAAATTAAATAATAACATAAAATCCCTTTTATCGCCTTCGGCCGATTTGAGCTTATTTTTCTACAAAATTAAATAATGAACATAAAATCCCCTTTTATCGGCCTTGTCGCTTTTGGGCCCATTTTTTCAACAAAATTAAAAATAACATTAATCCCTTTTATCGGCTTCGGCTGATTTTGGGCTTATTTTCCAAAAAATTCATAATAAATATAATATCTTCCTTATATCGGCTTTCGACGATTTGGGGTCATTTTCAATAAATATAATAATTAACATAGAATCGCTTTTTATCGGCCTTCGGCCGATTCGGGCTCAATTATTAATTCGACATAACATTCCAGTGTCTAGTACAAAAGTGCTCCTTACAGCCACAAGTGGTGTCATATGTCAGAATAAACATTGTGTTTTCGTCGATTACCGTAAGGTCAGTCGATCGGTAAGAAACATAGACGAGACTCTGTACACGCCGATTGACTTCTGGGATACAATTGAAATTTTGGAATCGTATTACTGTTTTGGAGAACATTCGCTTCCGATTGCGAGTTTCGATAAAAAGTTCGGGGATTTTCATAAAAAATTTCACGATGAAAATAATTTTGTGGTGCTTGAACTATGTTCGTTATAAATAATAAAGTCACTAGCTACATACTGGTGAAATAAAAATGATTCAAATGTGAGCTCCGATTTTCTTTCACAAAACTCAAAAAAAATCATAATTTTTCGATTTTTTTTTCAGTTTTATTTTTTTCAAAATGTCAACATTTTTGTAAGTTTTGACTGCATACAGATGTTTCTGCACATATATCCCCACATTCAAAGGTCTTAATTAAAGTATTTTATAACATTTTTATTCTCAGAAGCCCTTTAGAAGTTCAAATAAATGCGAAAAATCAACTTGAGCCATCATAAGCATTTTAATTGTTTTAAGTAGCCAAACTTGTGAAAAACATCGTTAGTGGTTTTAATGTCTTTGTTTTCGCATTTGTTATTTTTACAAAAAACAATTAGAACTCTCCGTAAAAATTGGCAAAACTTGCACTAAATATGCAAACTTAGGAAAAAAATTTGGAGTTTTATACAAGGTTGGCTACTTAAAACAATTTGAATGCTTTATGATCGTATTTGATCATTAAGGGGGTGGTCGTCGCATTTAAGGCGTTTCGATAGCCAATTGTCGCACAAGTCAAATTGTTGGACCACTTTACCTCTCTTTGATATATTTGAACAAAATTTGCATCCTAAAAACAATCCAAATTAACGGATGGCTAGTCGATCAGAAACGTGCTTACAAAAGTGACAGAATTATTTTTTCAAAATGTATCTCCTCCCTGATTTCAAGGTTCAACAATGATTCATGTTTTAAATTAACCGGAAAGAACGGTGAGCAGACCCCCAAGTTAAGTTTTTGAACAAATTCTTGATTTGGCTTCAGAATCACAACAAAAAACTGTATTTTGCTCTAGCTAACATAAGGTCAAATACTGTTTTTGGTGATTCTGAAGCAAATCAAGAATTTTCCTAAAAACTCAACTTGAGGGCGCTCCACGTTCTGTCCGGTTAATTTAAATCATGAATCATTGTTGTACTTTAAAAACTCAGGGAGGAGATACATTTTGAAAAAAATAATTCCGTCACTTTTGTAAGCACGTTTCTGATTTGACGAGCCATCCGTTAATTTGAATTGTTTTTAGGATGCAAGATTTTGTTTAAATATATCAAGAGAGGTAAAGTTGGTCCGACGATTTGTACTTTTGCGACATTGGCTTTTAAAAACCTTAAAATGCGCGACGACCACCCCTTAAAGCGGTATTGAGTTCTTATGAGAAAAGCTTCAATGTTTCACGTTCTTTTGTGTGTCTGAATCCCTTTATAATTTTAAAATCTATTTTGAAAATAATCAAATTAGCTTAAGATTAGGGTGGGAAATGCGAACAAAATTTGTTCCGTTTTGTCGAGACAACCTTCAAAAAGCGCCTTATCAAGTTCTTAAGAAAAAATGCAAAAAAAAATTTTCAAAGTTAGGGACGGCTGTCAAAGCTAGTTTCAAAATATTTATCCAAATGCGATTTTACAGCTGTCCTATATTGAAAATATTTTTTCGTACATTTTTTGAATCTCCTTCATCGGGCGTTTTTTTTACAAAAAAAAACGAAAATTGGAAAAAAAAAAATTTGGAAAAAATTTTTTCGGAAATTTTTTTTTTGGAAAATTATTTTTCGAAATTTTTTGATTTCAAACAAGCATGTTCGCGCCTAGTCGCAAGGGTTCCAATATTTGCAAATATTTTCGAAAGTTAAAATCACGTTTTCACAAAAATTTATTAATATATTTCATTCAATTAAACAACCTGTATAATTACTATTCAAACTTTACAGTGGCGTTTTTGTCGATTAATGCTATATTTTTTCTAGAACATGCAAAAACCACCGTTTTTTGGACATTACGCATCGAAAAATCTATGTCCTCCCAGGTTAAATTTGCAAATTAGCTCGAAATTTTGCAATAAGCTAGTGCAAAACAAATAGAAACTTTACAGTGGCTTTTTTTGCACTTTCGACCAGAAACTCAAAATATGAATTTTTCAAGGTCAAGTGGAAAAATTTCCGAAAAAAAATGTGCTTCGATTTTTTCGAAAGTAGGCTTAAAAGAAAGCTGAGAAAACACTGAAGAAAAAGGTGGTTACATCAACCCGATATTTTAAAGTTTTAGTGGTCAAATTGACACAAACGTTATTTTTGAACATAATTTTGAGAAAAATACTTAGAAAAAAATTGAAAAATGCAAAATTTTCGAAAATTTTTTTGTTGTCATTCGNAGCGGCACAAGAGCCACCTAAGCCAAAACGGGAAATCTATCTCCTCCCAGGTTTTATTTTGAAATAAACCCAAATTTTAACATAACCTGTATAATTAGTATACAAAACTTTGTAAGAGCGTTTTTGTTGATAAGTGCTATATTTATCTTAGAATACGTAAAAAACCGGTCGAAAATACCGGTTTTTTGACTTTTTTCATCGGAAAATCTATCTCCTCCTAGGTTAAATTTCAAAATTTACTCAAGTTTAAGCAAAAAGTAGCTCCAAACAAACAAAAACTTTGTAGGAGCGTTTTTCTCAAATTTCGGCCCCAAACAAAAAATATGAATTTTTCAAGGTCACGTGAAAAAATTTCCAAAAAAAAATGTGCTTCGATTTTTTTAAAAGTAGGCTCAAAAGAAAGCTGAGGAAACATTGAAAAGAAAATTGGCTTATGTCAAGGTGATATTTAGAAGTTTTAGTGGTCAAATTGACACAAACGTTATTTTTAAACATAATTTTGAGAAAAATTCTTAGAAAAAAATAGAAAAAACGCAAAATTTTCGAAAAAATTTTTGTTGTCATTTGGGGTGTTTTATGCGGTCAAAACATAAACAATTGATTCGGTGCATTTTTATGACGAAACAACTGCAGAAAATGTAGGAACCACCATACCCTTAAGTTGAAAAGAGTAAATTTGGGATGTTAAATCATGAGAATGAAGTCATTCATGACGCTCAAAGTAATTTGTAATATAAATCTCAAGAAAAATTCGGCGATATCGGCAAATTCGGCGATATTGGCACAAGAAGTATTTTAGCTAAAAATCGTGAAATTGCGTAGGTTTTTTCGGCAAATTCGGCGATATGTGGCCGGCGATATCGGCTAGTGACTAGCAAATTATAATTAAATACTAGGTTCAATTAAAACATTTTTAGTTTCTTTAGACAAGAACAAGCCAAATTTGCAAAAGCGATCACTCATCCTGATTTTGAAAAAAAAATCAATTCTTGCATTTTTGAATGACTTTGGACACGCGTGTGCACGACAACGCTTTTACAAAAACCGTACAAGGTCAATCGGTATTTGAACGTATTTTAAACCGAGCATTACTTGTTGATTTGCTCAAAATTATTGACGAAAAGGCAAATTAGTTCAAAATCGTTATTTGTTAATCTAACAAAAACTGNTATTCCGCAATCAACGGTTTTGATTGGGTGCTAATATCTTGCGTTGTTTGTATCATTCAAATAGTTAGGATTTGTACTCTGAGGTCCGTTGATCCATATATATATACCTTAGAGCAAAAGTCTAGTATTAGAGCAAAAGTTTAGCAAAATAGCCGTAGACAAATATTCAACTATGGAAGTACTGATGTATGGCTTGATTATTACACTGATAACAGCTTATTACGAGAGAAATATAGTCTACAGGGGGAGCGCCGGGAAAAAAGGCGAGGCGGCAACATCGCCGAAAGTTTTTTTCCAAAAAATCGGCAAAATTGAGCATTTTCGGAGATATTGGCACTTTCGGCCATCTTCTTTTCCAACCTAAGTGGATTTTGAAAATGATGGTTATCTCTATAGCGCGTGTTCGAATTTCACTGATGTTGTCTTAGTGATTGTGTGAGTGATTGCCTTAGTGATTACGCACCAATCAACCTCCCAATATCAAGCACCCATGCCTTTTATCATACCCAAGACAGTCACTAAGACAACATTAGTGGGATTTGAACACGCGCTATAGAGATAGGCTATGATAGCCCTCATCTCAGATAGCCCTCATTTTCAAGATCCACTTAGGTTGGAAAAAGAGTATGGAGAGAGAATTACATTTTTTCGTTCTAAAAATATAAAACGCGAGGGCGTTCTAAATGACGTCATATTTTGAAAAGGTTTTCCATTTTATAAGGAGTTTCACAATAGGTTCAAAAAAAGGAAAATACCATAATGTGAAGAATTAGGAACTCCACCAAACAAAATGTAATATATATTTAAAAAAGTAGAATTGTCAAATTTAATCTTGAAAAATGACGTCATTTATGCAGTACTGAAAGTAATTTGTGATAAAAATCTTAAAGCACACAGAATTTTGGCGACATTTGCTATTTAGGCGATATGGGCACTATTTACCTAAAAATCGTGAAACTGCGACGCAGTTACTGCGTAAGTTTTTTCGGCAGTATTGAAAAATTCGGCGATATCGGGTCTGCCCCTGTAATAAACTGTAATATACTAAAGTATATGTAGCCAAGTTTGTCAAAACTAATATTGGCGCATTCGGCGATATGGAAACAGAAATTAATGTTTTTGTTCAAAAAATGAAAAGCGCATAGGCCTTCGAAATGACGTAATATGTCGAAAATTTTTTGAATTTTATAAAGAGTTTCACAATTTATTCGCATGAAATAAATCACCAAAATGGGCAGAATTAAATACTCCACCAAATGCAATCGAATACAAGTTGAAAAGACTAGATTCGGTAAAGTCAATCCTGAAAATGACGTCAATAATGACGCTCAAAAATTAATTTGAGATATAAATCTCAGATAAATTCGGCGATATTGGCAAATTTGGCGATATTGGCACATTCGGCGATATTGTTTTTTTCCGCGATTTCGGAAAATTTGGCGATATTGGGCCTCTCCCTGGAATAAATTTTTTTGGCTAGAAAAAAAATTCGTATAATGTATGTTTTTAGCATTTTTAAAAAATGTATCAGCTATTTTTCCCGTAAATTTGGAAAGCAAACGGCTGAAATCATCATAAAATACAGTCTGAGTTCAATCTAACAATTTTAAATCCGTATTCAATACAACTAAAGGTATTGCAAAAATGACGACCATATTCAGCCAAAGATAAATTTGATATTTGTAACTTTTTGGGCACAAACAATCCACATCTTGAAAATGAATTTCAGGATCTTCCAAAAACAATGCGTCTTCTTTAAAAATTTCGAGGCATCTACAGAATGTGATGTTCCAGCCTAGTTCTTGGATAACAGTTTCTCCAAATGTATATTCAAAATTATATTCGACTGATGCTACAAAATAGGATACATTTTTAAAAATAGGGGTGCCCGATTTTTCGCAAAATATTATGAAATTATACACACAATGTCAAGATTCACATTTATTCACGCAATGTCGATTCGGACATTTCTGCTCATAATGTGCCATGCTTCATTATTAACGATAAATTATATCCGTCACTGAAACATCATCTTGCATAATTATTTGAATATCAACTGGTGCATCGGTTGTTGAATTTGATGAATACGGACATTTAAGCTCTTTTTGAAAGTCAGATAATTCGTATTCTTCAGGAGTCCATGATTTCGTAGAACACTTTGAAATGGTTTCTTGATGACAATTTCTAAATATTCTCATTTTTTATAAAATGCGTGAATTTATTTCGGAGGATTGCGGCAATCCTTTTGCTCGTGGCCTTCTGTATTAATAATTGGAAACCTACAAATATTAAATTCTACGGATCGCGTTTGATCAACAAGAGCGTCAGAAATAAGGTGTTGGACAAATAAGTGCGTTAAAAATAGGGGCCAAACGCGAACGCGCAACAAAAGGCTTAGATATCTTTCTCTAAGATATAGTTAACATGTCCATAATTCGATTTTTTTTAAATCAAAGTTAATTCCAAAAATGCCATTTTTTACCAAAATATTTTGTTTTCTGTGTCTCAAACTCAAGCAAACGCTAGCAAAGAAAAGTTATATGGTTTCCTGTGAGATCAACCACGGTAGATGACAATGAAATTAAATTCAGGTGCCGCTAGGTTTTTATTTGTTTTACAAAAATTATGTTAATTTAGATAATAAGTAGCGTTGAACCAAAAACTCCCGATTTGGCATTTGTTTGAAAATAATTAAATACTGAAAATATGAAAAATCGCTATATTTGGATCACGTGGCGACCAAATTTTTTTTCGATTTTGTTTGTTATTTGCTCTGAACAAGTTTTAGACCAATCCACCTAGTATTTCTTTAGTTCGCTTTTAATGGTGGACACGCTAAATACATAGTCTTTTATCTATTCTGACAATTATGATAGCGACTTTTTGCATGCAAAAACCATATCATTACTCTGCCACCACGTTGTTCAACTTTTTTGTTCATAATTTCTGGCACGAGCAAAATACAGAGTCCAAGAATCATCATAAATATCAAAAACAACGTTTTTTTCTTCAATGGGTTATGTGGACTTGTATTCATTGATAGGATCCCTAAATTACAAAATTGTCTCACTTGAAAGATTGAGAAGGGCTATGAATTCTAATTGAATGTAATCAATCGTTACTGACCTTGATACCGATCAATAGCCAGAAGAATCAAGCTTATAACAGAAATGACAGATGAGACAAATACTAGTATATCTTCTAATTTGCATAACACATTGCCAAACCGAAAGCTCCTATTTGAGAAGATTTAAAATTAATCATATTTACTAAAAAAATTAGAAATTTTAGATAAAATTCATCGAAGGTTGGGATGCTAGGCCTCTAGTTTCGCGTTCGTGTTTAAACCGCGTTTGACCAATGAGAGCACCGAATATAACGACCTTGACCGATAAGAGCTTCAGAAATAAGTTCAAACGCGAACGCGAAAGTAAAGGTTTAGACTCTAAACTTTAGAGATCCCAATCTTAGATATAACTCTAAGTGCTCTCTGGTGCCAGTTTGAAATTACAAAATGCATGAAATTTTTGACGTCAATTTGAGAATAAATAAAAAGGTATTAAATCTAGAAAACTATCACTGTTATTCATATGGTAATCAATTGCAATAACCCTGTGGGTCAACATTAACAAATCTGCACATGCCAGTGTACACGAATAAATATTTTGTCTTGGGAAATTTCGACGATTTGACCAAGAGACTAAGATGATTATGACATTGAGCGGAATTCCAATGATAAGTATGATAATTCCAGTACCTGCAATAACCACATCGCGATTGTCAGAAAATTTTATGTCCTAAAAATGTAATTTTGAAGGGTTTTACGAGTAAACTATAAAAAATAACTAATTTTTAAAAACTAAAATAATCAATAAAAAGCTCATTATGTTCTTAGTTCATTTCAATGATTATAAGATCCTCCGGAAACGGCGCCAGAAATTTTATAATTTGGAAATTTTAAAAATCACCTTCTCTGGGTTTTTTAACTATGGAATAAAATATATATTTTCAAAATAAGCGAAATAACAACCTCCGTAGCTGTATGATCTGATGCTCTGAGATCTAAATGCCTGTTGCTCATATGTACGAATAATCTATTTTTCGCTTAAAATTTGAGACTTTTCAAAAATGTCTACTTCCCCAATTTATGTGGTAATATTTTATAATTTGCATAGGTATCCTTATAAAACAATTGTTGTAAGCAGGGATCGGCAGAGTTAGCTCTGCTCTACTTTTTTTAGAACAGAACAGAGCAAACTTTTGAAAATACCAGAGTAGAGCCGAACAGACCAGAGCTGACCTTTTAAAAAATCAGGGTAGAGCAGAGTAGAGCAGAGCAAACGTTTTAAAATCAAAATTTTAAGACCAGAGCAGACCCAAAATTTTCAAAACTCTACTTTGAGATTGCGTTTATTGGGCGTTTTTCGATATGAAAATTACCCAGACATTTTTACATTATACATTTTGTCCACATATAAATTATTGAATAATTTTCTTGACAAACGTATTTAAAAAAAATTTAACGATCAGTATTCTTCGAGATTTTTTATGTTTTGTAAATTTTAATTTTCGAAAATTTTTCTATCTTTTTCTCTAGCTTTTGTTTCTCTCAAATAGATAGGAATTGTAAATATATTAGAGAAATAATTATCGGTAAGTGGGGTTGATATATTATCATATCTGAGTTCAAATGTGTGATTTTTTTCAATTACATTTAATTTTTAGGTTTTTTTCGAAATTCGATATACTCACCGTAAAAGCGCTTGCGTCAGCAAAATAAAAGTCGGATTTAATTTTTAAAAATATCGATTACGGGGCTCCTGGTCCTTTTTTACTAATTTTTAGCCAAAAATTTTTAGTCAATTCAGCTTTTGCTAACGACTCATCCGACTGAATCTTAGATACTTAAACAGAGCACAAATATCTGGTAATAATTGAATTTTAAAAATTGGTCGCGAATCCGAGACTTGTTACCATTTTTTAAGAAAACTAGTAAATTTAACAATTCAGTAGTCTAAGAAAAAGATAAAATAATTGATCCGATGAACTATTTTTTTTTATTTATTTTTCACAGGACATTTGTGCTCAGTTTGAGCTATCTAAGAATTTTATGGATGAGTTGTTTTGAAAAGCCGAAATTAAATAAAAAAATTGGCTTAAAAACTAGTAAAAAAGGACCAGGAGCCCCCGTAATTGATATAGTAAGAATTCCTGACCAATTTTGTATCAGTGAATGGATTCGTGAATCATAATTACCACTCGATAAATTTGTATCGTAAATTTTGTGAGACAAAGGTGCTCGGAAAAACACCTTTTCTCATTTTTCAAACGCTTAAACAGTTAAAGTTTAACTCCATAATAAATTTTGTCACAGCATTTTAATCTAGATATTATGAATCCTTGTACAATTTTGAGTTTTTCCTTATTCTAACGATACAAAATAATATAAAAAGACATAACATTTATTTATCTACGTTTCACTTTATTTGAGCATCTTCACTGAAGCTTTAACAAATTTGAATATAAAAAACAAAACTCCCTTTTATCGGCCTACGGCCGATTTTGGGCTCATTTTTTCAATTATTTCAATATAAAACACAAAATCCCCTTTTATCGGCCTTCGGCCGATTTGGGGCTCATTTTTTAACAAAATTAAATAATGAACATAAAATCCCTTTTTATCGGCCTTCGGCCGATTTTGAGCTCATTTTTTCTACAAAATTATATAATGAACATAAAATCACCTTTTATCGGCCTTAGGTCGATTTTGGGCCCATTTTTCAACAAAATTAAAAAATGAACATTAAATCCCCTTTTATCGGCTTCGGCTGATTTTGGGCTTATTTTCCAAAAAAATTCAATAATAAATATAATATCTTCCTTTATCGGCTTTCGGACGATTTGGGGCTCATTTTTCAATAAAATTAAATCATTAACATAGAATCGCTTTTTATCGGCCTTCGGCCGATTCGGGCTCAATTATTAATTCGACATAACATTCCAGTGTCTAAGTACAAAAAGTGCTCCTTACAGCCACCAAGTGGTGTCATATGTCAAGATAAACAATTGTGTTTTCGTCGATTACCGGTTAACCGGTCAGTCGATCGGTAAGAAACATAGACGAGACTCTGTATCACCCGATTGACTCTGGGATACAATTGAAATTTTTGGAATCGTATGTACTGTTTTTGAGAACATTCGCTCCGATTGCGAGTTTCGATAAAAAAGTTCGGGGATTTTCATAAAAAATTTCACGATGAAAATAATTTTGTGGTCTTGAACTATGTTCGTTATAAATAATAAAGTCATAGCTACATACTGGTGAAATAAAAAATGATTCAAATGTGAGCTCCGATTTTCTTTCATCAAAAACTCAAAAAAAAATCATAATTTTTCGATTTTTTTTTCAGTTTTATTTTTTTCAAAATGTCAACATTTTTTGTAAGTTTTGACTGCATACAGATGTTTTCTGCACATATATCCCCACATTAAAGGTCTTAATTAAAGTATTTTATAACATTTTTTATTCTCAGAAGCCCTTTAGAGTTAAATAAATGCGAAAAAATCAACTTGAGCCATCATAAAGCATTTTAATTGTTTTAAGTAGCCAACCTTGTGAAAAACATCGTTAGTGGTTTTAATGTCTTTGTTTTCGCATTTGTTATTTTTACAAAAAACAATTAGAACTCTTCCGTAAAAATTGGCAAAACTTGCACTAAATATGCAAACTTAGGGAAAAAAAATTTGGATGTTTTATACAAGGTTGGCTACTTAAAACAATTTGAATGCTTTATGATCGTATTGATCATTTAAGGGGGTGGTCGTCGCATTTTAAGGCGTTTTCGATAGCCAATTGTCGCACAAGTACAAATTGTTGGACCAACTTTTACCTCTCTTTGATATATTTGAACAAAAATCTTGCATCCTAAAAAACAATCCAAATTAACGGATGGCTNTTATCATATTTGTCGTTAGGCTTAAAAGGGGGTGGTCGTCGCATTTTAAGGGTTTTTTAATAGCCAATTGTCGCAAAAGTAAAAATCGGACGAACTTTTACCTCTTTTTGATATATTTAAACAAAAAATTTTCATCCTAAAAAAC
Organism: Oikopleura vanhoeffeni; assembly: GCA_004367855.1. Taxonomy (NCBI): domain Eukaryota; kingdom Metazoa; phylum Chordata; class Appendicularia; order Copelata; family Oikopleuridae; genus Oikopleura; species Oikopleura vanhoeffeni. The sequence continues at coordinate 64,159 of SCLH01002281.1, forward strand.
AATCTAAAGTGACGGATGGCTCGTCCAATCAGAAACGTGCTTACAAAATTGACGGAATTATTTTTTCAAAATGTATCTCATCCCTGAGTTTTCAAGGTTCAACAATGATTCATTATTTAAATTAACCGGACAGAACGTGAGCAGACCAATATGAAGAGTTTTTGGGAAAATTCTTTGATTTGACTTCAGAATCACCAAAAAACTGTATTTTCCACAAGTTTACATAGGGTCAAAATACTGTTTTTGGTGATTCTGAATCCAAATCGAAGAATTTTTCCAAAAACCCTTCATATTGGTCTGCTCACGTTCTGTCCGGTTAATTTAAATCATGAATCATGGTTGAACCTTGAAAACTCAGGAGGAGATACATTTTGAAAAAATAATTCTGTCACTTTTGTAAGCACGTTTCTGATTTGACGACATCCGTTAATTTGATGTTTTTTAGGATGCAAGATTTTTGTTAATATATCAAAGAGAGGTAAAGTTGGTCCACTTTTGTACTTTGCGACAATTGGCTTTTAAAAACCCTTAAAATGCGACGACCACCCCCTTAAAGACGGTATTTGAGTTCTTATGAGAAAAGCTTCAATGTTTTCACGTTCTTTTGTGTGTCTGAATCCCCTTTCTATAATTTTAAATCTATTTTGAAAATAATCAAATTTAGCTTTAGATTAGGGTGGGAAATGCGAAACAAAAATTTGTTCCGTTTGTCGAGACAACCCTTCAAAAAAGCGCCTTATCAAGTTCTTCAAGAAAAAATGCAAAAAAAAATTTTCAAAGTTAGGACGGCTGTCAAGCTAGTTTCAAAATGAAAATTTGAAAATTTCAAATGCGATTTTTACAGCTGTCCTATATTGAAAATATTTTTTCGTACATTTTTTGAATCTCCTTCATCGGGCGTTTTTTTTACAAAAAAAAACGAAAAATTGGAAAAAAAAAAATTTGGAAAAAATTTTTTTCGGAAATTTTTTTTTTGGAAAATTATTTTTCGAAATTTTTTGATTTTCAAACAAGCATGTTCGCGCCTAGTCGCAAGGTTCCAATATTTGCAAATATTTTCGAAAGTTAAAATCACGTTTTCACAAAAATTTATTAATATATTTATTCAATTAATGTGCGCTAATGTTGTGAAGGAGTGTGGTCATACAAAAAAGTTTGGCATATTTTTTTTGCAAGTTGAAGGCTAGTTCTACAAAGTGGCTAATCTGAATAATATCCTTAAGGCCTGCTTGGCTAAATTTTATCGAGAATATGTCAAATTAGGAGCAGGGATACCCTTAAAAGTGAAAGAAACAAAAAAAACGAAAATTAAAATTTTAAAGTGTTATTTGATCCCTCTCCCCAACTTCTAGTCAAAATTTTATTTTCAAAAATTGTCTTTTCAGTGGCGCTTCTATCTATATTTTAAACGTTGTAATTTTGACTGGGGTGCCCAAGGGTTTTTTTTATAAATAAGTTAGAATCTTCAAATTTTGAGCAGATGCACTTAGATTCCTGGACAGAAAAACTTTGTATTTTTTTAATTCCCACTCCAAGGGGTCTAAACAGGTTTGATTGCCTGACACTGTGCGCATAGCGATTTCACATAGCGATTCCCCTATTCACCTTGGACGCCCCTATTTTATTCTCACTCACCAATTAATAAACCTGAATAATATCCTCCCCTTAATAGGTCTTAAGCCCTGTAATCAAGGTCATATTTTTTCTTATAATTCGGTTTGTTGACCTGAAGCATGCTTGAATTGAATTGTCTGACTCGCGAGCGCTCATAATACATACTCAATCTTGTCCAATTGCTGGTGAGCGTGGCCCACGCGTAGGTTTGCAACACAAGAGAGAACAACACAACTTCTCTCTATTAATATTCCTTACACTATCAAAAAAGAGAAGAGCATACTGGGATTCGATCCCTGGGCTCACGTTGAAAACGTTTTAAGATGGAGTTCCGTTCATATATAGGATATTGGTGTTATTTATGCTTTGTTTTGTGAGTACTCGTAGAGTTTGACCAGTATACTTTTGCTCACACGGACATGTGTATAAGTATACAACATTTGATTTTTCAAATTTGTCTATTTGAGGTTTAGCCATAAACGAAAAATGTTTACTAATTTTTACGGCACGATATGCAACGTTCACACGAAAATTGGAAATTATTCTTTGCATTTTATTGTTTAAATCACATATGCTGTGTTCTATCAGTGGGGATGAATATTCAAAGCCAACAGTTAGATTTGTCGGTGGTCTAACCGGTTTTTCCCGGATTGCTAAGAATATTTGAATTTTACTATTTACTAAAGCTGTCGGATAACTATTTTGACTATAAATTTCTTTGAGTTCTTCTAAGGCTTCTAAAAAATTTTTGCGAACTACTTGCATCAAACTCACGATGCAAATTTGTCAAAATACAAAATATTGGGTCACTAAAATCTGAGAGAGGTTTGCTTGAGTCGTTGCCTGACTAAAAGAGGAAATTAAGTTGATCTACTCAAAGCATGTGAGCACCTGGGATTATCCGGGAAGCACAATGTATTTTAATTTATTTTGTAAATTAATTAATTGTAATTTATTTATTTTCGAAATCGATTGCATTTTTAGTAATTTCCAAAATTAATTGTAATTTATTTATTTTCGAGCAAATAACTTTCTCAGAAAAAATTGGAAAATCAGATGAAAAACAACATCTGTTTAAAACTGGCATCTAACGGAAGTATCTCCCTTGAACTCACATCCTTTAGCTGAAAGTTGCCCCCACCGCGCAAGTTTATTGACTTTTCGCGGCACCGCTCGTGGCCCAGCTCGCGAGCTGCCAAAATGCCGGCAAAACATTTTAGATGGCGGTAATGACTGTAAATATAATTGAAAAAATTTTTAGCAAAAAAAAAGTTTTGCCGTTCCTACCATAGTGTAGGACCTGAAATGTATCAATTTAGATCAAATTTTTAACTAATATTTACAAGGAATCCAGAATGTTAACTTTGTTCTAGCATGCTGGGGATAATAAAGTATTAAAAAATAATTTATTCTGTAATATAATCTTTAACGTATATCCCTCTATCACCTTTTGAATTATCTAATAGATGTGGGCTGAAAAGAAGAGAAAGCGGCCTCATGAGTGGCTAGGAGGGGTCATAGGAGTGTTAGGATTGGCTCCCTCAACCAAGATCTATTAGATTAATCAAAAGGTGATTAAGGGATATGAAAAAAAGTTCCGCCAAGGCACCTGAGCCCATATATTGGCTCTACTTTGGACGTTGTTAACAGAGAGCTCAAGTTTGAAACTCCAATTATTTTTGCATTAGGAATTTGAAAAGTTAGATTTTTGCCTCAAACATTTTAAATGCTAGAGTTTCAATTTTAAGTTCTAGAAAATATCGTTGGAAAAGCAAGGTATAGCATAACACGTGATACTCACCCACCGTAGTCTTCATAATTATATTTTTATGAGTATCGGCGCTCGAATATCTGAACTACGTCACACTTAAATCTGATTAGATCTATATATCATTAATCCAAAGTTATTTAAAAAAAATGTCTAAAATTTGATGAAAAAATCATCACACTATTTTTTGGTTTATATAGTAATCAAGTGACAGAGTGGACAATTTTTCATTGCTTAAATTCATTTTTATAACAAATAATTTTTTCATGAAAATTTGAAATTTCACTTCCAAAAAAAATATCTGACCTTAGATTAAATTTTTATTTTAAATGTTATGCATGCACAAAACACTTAGCTAAAAAATGGCTAATGTCACATTTGTATTTTATGTCTGGTACCGAAATAATTTTTCTGGAAGTAAAACATAGGCGAAAAATCCTAAAAAATCGATCCCCCGTAAAATTTGAACCAAATATCAAAAATAAATCTCAATTATATTTATGAAACCGCAGAAAAATTGTTTATATTGTGTTTGGATGGTCTAAGACCATTGGTCTTAGGTATGCTTGAGTCAGTATATTGACTCTGTTCTCACAACTTGTGAGTCATAAGGGTTGAAGATCCATGAGAGTGAAAATACTCAATTTGCATTTTAAATTAAAAGAGTTAAAGTAAAGTCCAAACACGTTGTTTTTAACCACGTTGAAAAGTTTACTCAGGCTTAACAAATCATGGTATCTTATTTTTAAATTTATAAAGTACAAACAGAGTTTCGGTAATCAACTCTCGACTCTCATGTTAAGCTAATCTCTCACTGAGCCTTTGCGTTGGATATATGTTTTTAAATTAGCTTCCAAGCGAGAACTCGATTTACAAATATTAAATTTCTATATTTTCACTATAAATTCAAATAATTATATAGTTTTTTTCTTCATAGAATATCGAAGATGAAATTACTCGGAATTTTTCTGTTAGCTGTGCGTGCTGATATTTGTGGCAAAATAAGTTTAAGACCTGATGAACCTTTTGGCCAACGTGTAGGTTTCAATATTGATACAGAGGCACTTCCAGAAAAAACAGTTGGTTTATTAAAACGAGGTGGTTGCGACGAATCAGATATGGCGAATCTTTCGGCACAATTGTCCGAGAAAAAATTAGCTCCACTAAAATGCCGATTTAATCGCCCAAAAAATCCAGCTAAAGTCCGAGATGTCATGTACGTAAGATGTCTGGCTATGGATTCTGAGGCTAGAAATAAAGAGAAGCATGAGGCAATTAGGGACAAAGCCCTGAAATTGCGATGTCGAAATGGAGATTTTCTTCTTGAAAAAGTTGAAAACAAATGCAATAAATTTCGAAAAAAAATGAATGCAAATAAACAAGACTAATAATTCACTTACTTCTTCTGCAAAATCATTAAATTCAAAATTACTGATTTCTAAGTTCCAGCAATAACTATCCACATCTGTTAAAAGGCTATTAAAATGTTTCTACTTCGGAGTTTATTTCTTCTGTATATTATAAATTCTAAAAATCTAGTAGACTGTTCGAGATGAGACCATCTTTCGTAATCAGCGCAAAATTTCACGTAAAACATAGAATCCGACTTATATCGATCTTTTAAATTTGCATGACCTTGAACAGCCTAATTTCTATATAATTTTCCTGATCAATAAATCGTCCCAAATTGTTAAATGTTATAAATATGCATTTTTTGTACACATAAAGTAAATTTGTTCATTTTTTAAGACATTTAAGGGAGTACCTCACGGACGTTATATTTCAGCTCTCAGATAGAAATGTAATTTTTACTTCATTCTCAATTTTGTAATCGGTTTCATTTCAAAAAAAATGGAAAAAAAAATTTCGATGTAAAAAAATTTCCAAAATTTCCTATTTTTTCTATGTATAATTGTCCTTCTACTGGCTGTAACTTTAAAAGTTTTACCCCGTTGACGCTAATTTTGGTTGATTAGTTCACTCTTAATTAAATCTTGAGAATCAAAATTAAAAAAATTAAATTTTCGAAAATGAAAAATTTCAAATGGTTTCTTAGATCCTCAAAATCGACGAACCCCACGAGGATTATATCTTGGGAACCATATGTGGTAGAATATTTATTTTTGCTGCATTCAAAATTTTGTCAACGGTTTGCTTACAGAAAATTAAAAAATTTAAATTTTGACCGAAAACAAACTCATAAATTTGCAAAATTTCAGTTTTTTTTAAGTATTTTTTTCCAAATAATTGACTGAAACTCGTGATATAGACATCGGATCTGACTAAATTTTTTGCCATTTCAAATTTTTAATGCTGATACATCGTAAAAATAAAAAAAAATATTTTCTTTCAAAATAATTTTGCAAACCTGAGAAAAAAACATATTTTTGCCGAATTTTGAAGTACCCTAAACTTCAAGCACCTCGTAATTATAAACTAAAGAAGGTATCGAAAAGTCCTCGAATATTTTCCGAATATGTTCGATTCTGAAAAAAATGCTTTTCAGGATAACCAAATTTTTGACATCAGATGTTTGATTTAAAATGTTTTAGTCGTGATGTACCAAAACAGCCATTTTGAGCACCTTTTCAACGATTACGGACAAATTAGATGATATTTTAAATTTCTTCGGGTATTCTACTTTATTTTTTTAAATTCAATCATATCCCCACGAATAAAAAAAATCTGTTATCACCTCGGCCAATTAAAATGTTTTCAAAAAATGCAAAATCGACTTTTTGTACGGTACAAATACCGGAACGATCATGCAAAAAACTTTTGAGTACTTTTTTTGAAAAATTAGACAAATATCTCGTGGGTCCCAGAACATGAAACTCAAGCAACTTTTATTCAGCTCAGAACAAACGTTTGAAAAATCACTTAATGGCGTGGGGTACTCCCTTAAATGCAATAAGTTGGTATTAAACATCAATTAAATTTTTGAATTTGAAAGTAAAATACCGGGCTATTTGAATCCGTATTTGTTAAATCAGCATGGAAAACCAGTCAGAATCGGACAGTCGAACTTCAAAATTCAAATTTATTTTTAAATTTTTTGAATCATACATAGGGTCACCCTATTAGGGTGTTATCGGTTTTCGTTCATTTTAAAACTATGATAGTTATGGAAAATCGGAAAAGTACATTTTGTACAAAATTTAATAAGAAAAATTTTCACTCGGACGAAATTTGGAAAATTTTTGAAAAAATTCTGGTTTTTGATTGGTCAAAATTCGACTTTCTTCAAATTAGAAACTAGGGCTACAAGCGTGTTCTTAAAAGTTAGCCTACCTTTGGTAATTTTTTTAGCTGCGACAGATTAGAATGTGCCATCACAGACGAAATAATAACTCATCATCGAAGACTTAAATTTTTCACTATGAAAAATCTGAAAAAAACTTTATTTTCAGAATTTTATTTTTCAGTCTTTATTCTAACTATTATTATCATTATTTTTTTTCGTTTTATTTCAATTTTGAACAAAACAAATTTAACCATAGCTTTTTAAGTTTCCAGTTGGATGCAAACAAACGGTTCATGTTATTTCATACGGTTCGTCCGTGGTGGCGAAGTCAAATCTGTCGCTACCAAAAAAATTACCTTAGCTTTTTGTTAAGTTCTGGGACTTTTTAAATATTTTGACAAAAACTCTCTGCATAAAATAAAAAAAATCGAAGATATTCGAAAATTATTTTTGGCTCAACATTAACCACTAAATGTTAATTATACAACTACCAGCATATTTTAGTAGCGCCCTATTCCACCTCTTTTCTTAATAGATTATGTGAATGAGGACTTGAAAAAATGGACTTGAAAAATGCGAATTTTTTGCCAAAGTATCACCACAAATTTACTAGTGTTCTACCAAAATTAATGATGTTATCAAATATTGAATTTGCTTATCAGATTTATGTTTTCCGTGTAAGCAGCTTTTGTGGTCAAGCAAACTACCGGGCAAACATTGCCTTCGAGACTTTTCATCAAAACTTTAGCAAGTTACAGTAATTCACCTGTTATTTGTTTTATAAATATGCATCTAAAAAAGCAAGTACTTAAAACAATTGTACCTTGGAAAATAATATTCGAAAATTGAAAAAAATAGGTTTTCTAATGAATAATTTTTTCTTAATAATGAAACGGATAGTTATATAAAATCTACCAGTATATTATGGTGAATTCTCAAGTTCATTCTAATAATTTTTCTTCAAAATCTCAGACTTTTAACCGGAAATTCGTTAATATCGAAGATGATCCTTGTGTTGTAATCCTTGTGTTGTTCTTACTCACGCGTCATAACTATGACGTCAGCAAAGATCACAGCCAATCAAATCACACGATTGACAACTTAATTAAAGAATCGTGTGATTTGATTGGTCACTAGTCACAGTTATCACGTGTGAGTGAAAAACCAGGCCCAAGTATAATCTTCGATATACGGGTCTCAAAATTGTTAAGGTTAGAGAATCATTTTTTAAACATGCGTCATACACTTGAATATTGGGCCGGAAGTGGTCATCTTGAAATACCTTAAAGTAGCTTCTGGTCAATGTTGAAGGTTTTCGAAAGGCTTCGATGCGTTATATATGCCTTTTATATATACACACAATAAAACTGTAAATATAACATTAGTTTATAAAACATTTCAAAATAACTTGCCAAATAAATTTCCTTAATTTTTTATTGAATAGTATTGTTGTGTAACCTTTTGGTAGGAAGAGTTGATATCAATAAATAATCGTTGTCAAGAAAACTCTCTTGCGACTTTACTGGAAATATATTTCAAGAGCCTTTCCTAAGTTTCCTTGTGATACATTAAATTCTCTTCGATAAATCTCTGTTTTCTGTTGAATCTCGTGGTAAAGTCCAAAATGATTTGGGGAGCAATTTCCGTCCATAGGTGAAGTTTTATTTCATAATATCCTGTTCAATTTCATGAATATTTTCTCTGAAATAAATACTATTACAACTTATACGATCTGTTACTGCATCACAATTAAGTAAATCATTAAACAAAAATGTCAACAAGTCATGAAGAATGCTAAAATATCAGTACTACTGATTTAATAAGAGCTCATTAACACCATATAAAAGACCAAATGAAATGAAATTGAGTTTATAACTTTAGTTATGTTTCAGGTTTATGGTAAGATTGTTTCAACTTTCATCGATGAAGACTTGCTAAATCAGCGTTGTAAAAAAACATTCTCGACCCAATTTTCCATCTCCATCCGCATTTCCCCGTATCTTTTAGTTGATTGTCCCTCAAAAAATATAGTTCTTTGAATTTTTTACAAACTAATTAGACCAAAAGAATGATTGTTCATGGTCTGACTGTGACCCTTAGCACTTTATACAAGGGAGGCCCAATATCGCCGAAAGTTTTTGCCAAAAAAAATTCAGCGATATTTGTCACTTTCGGCGATATGGGGAAAGAAACAATGCTTTTCGTTCACAAATGGAAAACGCAAAGGCGATCAAAATGACGTCATAATTTCAAAAGTTTTTCAATTTTACAAGGAGTCGATACGGCGATATCGAAGATTATACTCACTGGTCCCGTAGAACTTTGAGGTCAGAGACTTAAAGAATCGTGTGATTCCATTGGTCAATACACATTGACTCTTGTATATTGACCAATCAAAACACGTCCTAGACGTG
>SCLH01002281.1:73205-83233 GCA_004367855.1 Oikopleura vanhoeffeni
ATATTGAGCCGGCGATATGCTGTTCCAACACTCTTGAATCAAAAACAAGTTCATATTGTACAATACGTATTGTACAATACATAATTGCTTTTGATTCAAGAGTGTTGGAACAGGATATGGGGCCGCCCCCTGTAAGAATTTTAAGAAATTACCCTAAATAATGCGGAAAAATGAAAATATTGTATCCTTGCAATATATTTTTAATGAAATTAAGGACAGATTTCAGAATTTTGACAAATGTATGCGTTTATAAGAGAGAAGTTGGTGTATAAATTATACAGTATTATATACAGTATAATACACAATTTGTGTATTGAATGTGGTCCATACTGCATGGAAAAACATGACTTACTTAAAAATACAAATATCAGCAATAAAATATGGAAACTACCACCTTGCTTGTCTTCAATTCCTAAAAATAATTTTCCAGTTGTTTTATTTATGAACTATATTCTGATGAAAAGCGTGTGCCGTTTATCTGAATAAGCGTTCTGCAAATATTTTTAACCGTAGATTATAAATTAGACAACTGAAAAAACATTTTTTAGACTTGAAGAACAAACAGGGTATAAATCTCGAATAATTACCGCTAAAATTTAATTGTTTGATTTCGAATACTGTATTTTATATGCCATAAAATCAATTTATCTAAACTAAGACCTGATTGGTCACTAATAATCATTAGTCCTGTTATTTTTCGACAAAAAAACTTTTTCTGTTTATTAATTTCGATTTTTTCTCAGTTTAATTAAGGGGGTAGCAGCGATGTGGCAGATTGGTACATTTTTTTGTAGTGATTTATGAAAGAAAAAAAGATGAAAGTTCATTTTTTTACTTTTTATCTTCAATAAATGTGTTCATTCTTGCAAGCGTTTATATTTTAAATTTCTCAACATACTTAAGTATCTGTAAAAATATCAAAAAACCACTTATATTTAAAACTCCATTTCTAACTTGACCCGATGTGAGATTTTTTTTGGAGGCAATATTTATAAACTTCAGACATTTTCGGGTGTTACGCGCTAATTAATGGGAAAATTATTATCCACATGAAAACATTTCTTTAATATTAAAGTTTTTTTTCCACGAAAAATAGAGAAAAAAAAGTTTTTAGGAAAAAAAATGACCTTCAATTGCGTTTAAATATTAAAAAATTTCCTTACTTTCGAAAAAAAAGTACCGTATAACACCCGAAATTTAATTGAAATTTTTATAAAAAAATAAAAAATTTTATAAATTGCGTGCCAAATGGCACAAACCGGTTGAAATACGGAAATCTAATAGATACCATAAAATTTCACAAGTGATTCGACCTGATTTTTAAGGGAGAATTCAAAAAACCACTTATAAAATTTTTTTGACTTGATTTGCGGAAAATTTTCATAATATTTCTAAAAAGTCGACAACAAAATGAAAAATAAACATTCACAATTTTTCAACAGCAGTAGAAAATATGTAAACATGCATGAAAAAAGTTAAAGTTGGCTATTTTTTTAGTTTTTATTCACATATTTCAGAAAATATATATTTGAAATGGAAATAAAAAAATTATTTATAACAACCACAAAAATCGATATACAAACTACTATCTTATCGAAGCATAATTTTCAGTAAAAAACCAAAAGTGTGGTCAATTTCCACAAAAATTGCGATTTAGGCATAAAAGATTTTCATGGTTTCCGTAAAGTTGTAGTTGCTTCCGAGATGATTGTTTCCGGAATCTGGAACCCAGAAAGGACCTCGCAGATCTCAACTTCAGCTCAAACAATTAAGGTGGTCGTCATCGCGGTTTTTTTCACAACACTGAATAACAGACAACCTGTATATGTCTATTTGAGAAATCGGCTACTTAAACTTTGATTCTCTGGCTTAATTTTGATTAAACAATCTTTATTGTTAATAATTCCATGATGGCACGAGATGGAATTTTCATGAAAGTAAAATGCTAAAGTTTCAAATTTGTCATTTTTAAGTAAATTTGAGTTTTTTTATAATAGATTTTAGATGTTAACCATAATTTGAATATATTAATTGATTAAGGTAGTGCCCGTAAAAAAAGTTTGCTGAAAATTATTTTGACTAATTTCGTCTAAAATATACGATCGCTTGTAGTCTGACAGTAATCTAATATATGGTTTTAGCGCTAAAGAGCTCAGAACTTGATAACTTTTGGTACCATGTCCGGATTTAGTACACGTCTGATTCATTTGTTTTTTCACAATAACCTTAAAAATATTATAAAAATATTATAAAAATTATGTAAAGTCAACTAAAAGTAATTCTCTGATACTATTGTTTTGGCCTGTTATAAATACTATTTTTCCACAAATTCTACTATGCAGTAAAAATTAAATGCAAAAATAAGAGTTTAAGTTTGTCTATCCTAGCCTCTTTCTGAGTTTTGTCTAAGTTTTTACATCCGTCTGTTTTTTTATTGCTGTCATTGACGCATTAAAAATTTATGAGATTCTTAAATTTGTCTGTCCATTCTCTCGATAGTTGTGTTCATAAAAGTCTTTGAAAAGTGTATTATATTTTAAATCTCTCCAAATACTAAGAAATGTCATGATAAATAACGGTTTTTACAGAAATATTATTAAAATAAATATGGTTATGTGTTCATGGAATGTCACAAGGACACCTTTAGAACAAATTAATTAAATAAAGCGTTAAATAAATAAGTTACGGTTAATCTAACAGGAAGAACGGAAACTTTTGAAGTAAATACTGTTTATATCCTAGATGCCAAAAAATCTGTTTTGAACCAAAATGAGAAGTTTTCATGTGAGATTTCAAAATTTGAACGTCCTTACGAATAAATTTGTGGGAATCATAATTTTTGTAACCATTTATAAAGTTTTACAAGAGATGTTTTAATACATGACTCTCCAGAATGCGTTCACGTGAGAAAAGTGTGGTATCATACTGAATATCCTAAAAAGACTTAAACGTATTTGTGAGAAAGAGAGCGTGGCCGGCTCGAGCCGGTGGCGCTCGAGATTGGACTCCGAAATGAAAAAAAGCCCCAAGCAAAAAGAAATAATAGAAGCTATCTTTGGTTCATCGCCAACTATACTACTACCAACAGATAAATAGGAGGTCCACGCAATACAGAGGATTACTTCCTTTTGGTAGTTAACTAGACTTTAATTATTTCATCTCAAGAAATAAACGATCATTATTGATAAAGTGAATCCAAAACAAATTTAAAATAATCGTAAAACTCTTTAAATAATATTGCAAAATGTTATCCGTATCCAACTTTACAATTAGGCGTTTTTATGATTTTTTTTCCGAGATAAATTTGTCGCAACTTTTGGTTAATTTTTTAATCAAATATTATAAATCCGAAAAAACTTAAATAAGAGTTTAACTCCTATTAATCATAATAAAATTGTTTTTATTAAAAAACGTATCAAATAAACATACCCTTATTTATCGTAAAAATGATGTTATTTTAAGATTTTTCGTAATTTTTTCTCTTCGAAAAAATCTTCTCTAATGAATTTGTCTAACAACTTCATCATTTCAAGACCAAATTTTATTTTCCAAGTTCTATGTAAAAAATGACAAAAAATTATTTTTTCGATTATTTTTCGGAAGAATTAAATGATTTTTCTGAGTTATAATGATTCAAAAGATTTATCACAATATTGAAAATTCTAAAGGTGTTTTCGAGATATATTATTGCATTTTTATAGAAAAACTACATTTTATTAAGCTTTCGATTTTTTCAAATCATGCTTCAGAATGTGCGTAATATGAAGTCGATTTCTATGATTTGGCACATAGTAGGCCTCGAAATTGCAAATTAAGGCCTACTATTCGAATGCTGCAAAATCAGTTCACAAAAATTATTCGCACATTCTGAAGATGATTTGAAAAAATCGAAAGCTTAAATAAAAAATGTAGTTTTTCTATAATATTGAAAATGGTTCGTTTTTTTCTGACCTAGAATTGTGCCTAAAAAATACATCGCCCGCTGTTTTAACCAAACATACAGAATATTTTCAAGGTAATGATTTATGCGTAGGAATAAACTTTGTCAAAACTATCTTTTAAATTTTAAAATTAACTTTGAACGAGTGTTAGCAAATGTCTAGCGCGAAATATTAAGATAAAATTACAAAAAAAATTGAAAATTGACTTTAAGGGTAAAATGGCATTTATAAGTTTTAATTGTCGATAGCAGTAGCAGCTCAATCTCCGTCGAGCTTTTTATGGGGTTTGAGAGACAGCTAAGAAAATTCTGTCTCGAATGAAGCAAATTTTTCAGTCAAACTTGGGTTTTTGGATTATCAGCTTTTCCACTTACGCATAATTCATCAAAATTTCAAACATATTTATTTTGGAAAAATGAAAATAAACTTTTCCCGGTAAGAAATTTTTTTGTCACATTTTCTGCTTTTTCGTTTGATGTGCAGAATATAATATTTCTGAGCATCATTTTAAAAAATCTGCAAAAATTTTAAAACTATTTTTTTCAAATTTTTTGGGAAAAATCATGACGAATGGCTCTTTCGGATTTTTTAGGTACGCTTTAGTTATAAAATAACAATTTATTTAAAAGAAGATCATCTACATTTTTCAAGGTAAAACATAACAAAAAAACATTACCAACTATCAAACGGAATAATTATTTAGTTTTTTACATAAATCGCTTTTTCTTCAATTTTCATAATTGTATAACTTTCCAATACCAATTACCGGTTATTTAAAACGTAACTCTTATGTTTTTGAGTTGACAAACACGTTATTGTCTGTGAAACCTAAAAACTCGAAGGTTTTTATTATTCGGTTTTTACGCAGATCTTGCAAACATCTTATTTTTTTTAACTTTAGCTAAGTTATTTAAATCCGATCCGAGTCGACCCCAATTAATACAGACAATCGCGCTCAAATAAAAATTCCGACATTCAATTTATGTTAACTCGTTACTCATAGGCTCTCCTAACATAAAAATGTTCGAGGCTTTTAGTTAAATAATACCGAAAAACGGAAAATGGTCACGCGTGACCATGAAGTTACTCTGAGAGTTAAAAAAGGGTTGTTTGTAAATTTCCAGAAAATGATCCTGGGCATTTTTGTCAAAAGTGATGGTTTACCAAATGTGGATAATCCCATTTTAGAAAATTATTTTTTAATGCTTTAGAGCTCAAAAGACGGAATTAAATACATTCTTATTTTTATACGAAATAAAAAATGAACTTTATTCACGAAAATATTTTAATCATTAAAAAATTAATTCAAGCAATTAAATATTGTCCACAGAGTCACTTGATTAGTATATCGACCAAAAAATAATATCAGAAGGTACTAATCTGCTTTTATAGGGGAAAATGACCATTTTTAATGAAAAATTGGGATTTTTTTATTGAAATTTTAGACCTATTTAGAAATAATTTTTGATTGATTATATATAGACCAAATCAAAAAAACGATGACGTAGGTCAGATCCTTGTGCATCGATTAGGATAGGAAAATAATGTGTGAACACCACTGTGAGCTTGTATCACGTGATATGCTGTACCTTGCTCTTATCAGTAAATTTTCTAAAACTAAAAATCAAAATTCTTGAATATCAAATGTTGGATGCAAAAATATATCGTTTGAACTTCCTTATGCAAAAGAAATTGAAACTCCAACTACCTTGGGCTTTCTGTAATCCGCATTGAAAAAATGCCTATATATAGCCTATATATTGCCTTGGCGGAAATTTTTTTTTCTTTCCTTAGAAAAAAGTGAATTTAACTCGGGTGAGACTGCAGTCTAAACTTACTCAAAAGACCGATTGGCAACTCGATGGCCAATCGAATAAATCTATGATTATCTCTTATGTGTTATTTGAAAACCTTCTAAAATCAAGGGAGTACTGATTGCATTTAGAGACACATGCATGAAATCTTCCAGATTGTTTTTCAAATTGTTTTTTTGAAAATATGAACAAAAACAAGTTGATCAGCAGTCTTTAATTCTCAGTGTTAAACAATAAAATATTTTTATCCCGATTTGAAAAATTTTAATTGTGATTTTATCAAAATTTTGAGATTTTCGAGAATTTGAATAGCTGATTTCGAAGAACCCAGAGAAAAAAATCAAAATTCATGTGTCTTATTGATATAGGTTTTTAAATTTCCGTTGTGAAAATTCAGGGCGTAGTCTTTTCCCTAAGACCCTCAAAAGGAAGCCAAAAACAGTTGTTTGCCCATTCTAGTCCTGAATGCTTTTTAAAAAGATTTAGCGGACCTTGAGCCTCTGCGCACGTTTCCTGCGGTCAACACAAACCCTGAGTGTTTCATCTATCTTCAAAACTCAGGGAGGAGTAAGCTTGGAAAGTGAAAATCTCAAGACTTTTGAAAAGTGATTTTTGATTGGTCGGCCAATTAAAAGCCTTTGATCAGTTTTTAGAAGCAAGATTTTTGTCCCGTATATGGGCTCTTGATAAAAAACTTTTTACTGGTTATATATATTCCCCTCAATTTACCATCAAAGTAATGCTTTATAATTTAGGCAACTTTTGTTACTTTTGAATTTTTCGTATTATCGCTTTTTTATAGAATTTTGAGTTCGAATTTTGAGAATTTTGAGTTCAAATTTTGATAAATTCATGAAAAATGTTCCGAAAATTATGAAAATTTTTCTTTATTTTTGTTCAAATGTTTTGTTAATTATTTGGTTCGAATCAACAAAAAACACTCTTCAAAATGGCTACTTTAACTTTTTGCGTAGGTGACCAAATATTTTCTATATCAAAAATTCTGCTTAGTCGTTGAATTTTATCACAACGTCACAAATAGAGAAATCCAGTCATTTCATTGGTCACTTCTTGTGACGCAATGATGTATTTCGACGACTAGGCAGGATTTTCAATATGCTCTTTGAAAAATCATATGACATGTTTTTGTGATTTTTGGTCGAAAATATTTGGAACTATTTTGAAAATTTTCTTCATTTCATGTTTAAAACTTTTCAAACTAGTTTTTCTGAAATCACCGGCTTAAAATATTAGGAATGCCACCTTTTATTTTCTTGAAAGATGTCTTCGTTATATTTCGACGCTCTTGTTTATACTCTGAATCATAATTTATAAAACGAAACTACGGTTTAGTAGAAATCGTTTGAAGCCCCTTAAATCAAAAATCGAAAACATTTATTTCACTTAAACTTGTCAAATTGTTAAGCCGTCCTGTCCACCGAATTCAATTTATCTTATTCATGTCATGAATTTCGTTTGTTTTAGAATTTTTTGGAAATTTTAAATTTCCGATTTTGACGTAGAAAGCGTTTGAAAAGAAATAAAATTAATTGAATTCGGTGAACAGGATCGTTTCTTCGATTACTAATTAATAATAAAAAAATTTTAGATCAATTTAGACACCTTCAACCGAAATCTCCCGTTTTTTGAGTCTGGTTTTAAAAGACGATTCACAAAGTAAAAATTATGGATTTGAAAAAAAATCGAATTATACGAAGTAAGCTCAAAGGTGGCACCTTTCATTTGAAAATTTTTTCATTTGAAAATTCTAAAGTGGCAAAAAGTTTACCATCAAGAATAAGAAAATTGAAAAGGTGCGAATCTGTCTCTAAGCACCGATCCCCTTAAGGCGGTAACCGACGGAGGCTGTATCTCGAGACTCAGAAGTGATAGGAAGCTAATTTTAATTGCATNCGCTCTTGTTTATACTCTGAATCATAATTTTTGAATGAAAATACGGTTTGCGCGAAATCTAGTTAAGCAATCAAGAATTAAAAAAATATTTCACCGAGACTTGTCCAATTTGTAAGCCGACCCGTTGACCATTTCAAATTTGATAAATTAAACTCATGAAAAAAAAATATTTGTTTCGATGTGCTTAAATTTCTTTTTTTTCGTCTTTTTTCAAAAGTTTAAATTTTCGATTTTGACTTAAAAATCGTATGAAATTTAAATAATTATATTTTCAATGGTCGACAGGACCGTATTTTAGGGCTCTTAATTAATAAAATAAATTAAATTGTGTTGTAATTTAGACACCTTCGATAGCAAACGCGCGTTTTTTAGTGTTATTTCAAAAGGCGATTTATAAAGTAAAAATAATCAATCTGAAGAAATTCAGATTAAACTAAGTAAGCTGAAAAGTGGCAACTTGCGTTCGAAAAAGTTTTTATCCGAAAATTTTGAGGTGGCAAAAAGTTTCCCATCAAGACAAAAAAAATTGCTGTCAAAATGCACCGAGGCCCTAAACCGTACATTTAAAAAAACGACCGCTTAAACAAATCTGATAATGTAGCTAAAGAGCTTTGATTATAAGCCAAATTTTAAGCAAAAAAAACCGCATTTCCAGATAAAATAAGGTCATCATCAAAAATTGGCGAATTTTAACACTAAAAATTCAGATTATGTTAAAAAGAATACTAAATTATTATGGTTTTGAAATTATTTTCTAGTCAAAAACGAATTAAAGATTCACAAAAATATTAAAACTGTCCGCTTACAAAAACGCAAAAG
Source organism: Oikopleura vanhoeffeni (assembly GCA_004367855.1). NCBI lineage: Eukaryota > Metazoa > Chordata > Appendicularia > Copelata > Oikopleuridae > Oikopleura > Oikopleura vanhoeffeni. The sequence continues at coordinate 81,694 of SCLH01002281.1, forward strand.
GACACTAAAACGTCCGAAAAGACAGATCAGACAGTAATAAAGAGATTTAATTCGTAGTCCGGAAAGAGCAATGTTGAGAATATGATATTCTAAATATCAATTATTTATATGAACTTTTTATAACGAAAAGCAACAGTTTGGTTTGAGCGATTTCCAGGCTAAAAACGGACTCGAAAATTTTAAATACAGCAGCTTGCATAATCTAAAATTTCTCAAATTATATATCATTTAATTATGGTTAACGAAAAAAATCCAGATTTCGCACTGTTTAATTTTCTGAACATACAAATGTATTATTAACTTGATAATGCAATATCGAAACGTCGATATTCAATTTTGAAACTTTGACTTACTAAGCCCACAAAAGTATTATTAGCTCAAATTTGCTAACTAAATCGCTATTTTTGAAGCCTGCTTAAGGGGGTATGCGACTCTGATTTGACATTTTCTCGGTGAAATATACTGAAAACTAACAGTTCATGAGAAAAACCGAAAATGCTGATTTGTAGATCTATCCTTAACCTTGCGAAAAAGTACATCACAAATTATTTTTGACCATTACACCAATAGGTACAGTATCGTAACAAGGTGACATTTTCAAAATTTCAAAATCTATATCCTCCCAGACGGTATATCCAATTGAGCTCAAACTTTCACAGATCACGTAACGGTAGTATATAAATTTTTAATGGAGAGCTTTTTTCGATCCGGCGACTGCACAATTCTAAAACGCCAAATAACCGCCGTGATAACAATTGCGGACTTCAAAATCTATCTCCTCCGAGAAATGTTTGCAAAATAGCTCAAATTTTCATCAAGTATTCCTCAGAAAATTTTAAAAAGATAATGGAGAGCTTTTTTGCAATTTCGAGCTAGAACTCGAAATATGATTTTTTTGGTCATTTTCCGAAAAAAAAAGTGCTTCGATTTTTTCGAAAGTAGGCTCAAAAGAAAACCAGTGAAACACTGATGAGAAAGTTGGCTTACGTCAAGTCGATATTTTGAAGTTTTAGTGGTCAAATTTGAGCAAACGTTATTTTTAAACTTCATCTTTCAGAAAATACTTAAAAAATCGAAAAAATGCAAAAAATTTTTTGATGATTGGGTTCTTAGTACACTTAATCATCACCCCGTATTAATTTGGAGCATTTTCAATGCCTATAAGGCCTTTATTAAATCAGAGTCACAAACCCCCTTAAGGGGGTACTGGTCGCTGAAATTGAACTTTCTCGATAAAAAATAGCCAAACAGGGCTTTTAGGATACTAGTCAGATTCACCATATTGTAGAACTATCCTTATAAGGGAGTGCGTGTCGCAGATTTTGACAGTTTACGAAGCTATTTTTGGATAAACTAGCAGAGCTGATATCCCTAAAACTTTTGCATGTTGAAGAAAAACTCTTCACGGTGATTTGTAACTTAACAGTGATCTGATACAATCTCACCCACGCCTACACCTACGCTTTTAAAAGCCTCCTAAAAAATACTCAGAAAGAGTTTTCTCCTTCAATTTTCACCATTTTTCATTATTTTTTTTGTG
>SCLH01002281.1:96339-108408 GCA_004367855.1 Oikopleura vanhoeffeni
AAAATTCTTTGTATAGTATTATTATCATTGAAAAAATATATGTTGATAATGAATCGTCGGTTATATGCTTGATTCAAATGCAACACCACGGATGGTGCAAAGACACTACGGGTCCAGAGATTGTCGGCCACTACGGGAGTTAAAATTTGACCTCTGTAATGTTATTGAGCCCAAAAGTATCAAATCATTTTTTTTCTTATAATATTTATGAATTTTATTTTAGATGAGGTTAAAACATTTTTGGATCATTATTTAAATTCAGGAGTTAATAATTAAAATGCGGTTAAATAATGCGCGAAGTACAAATTGGCAATAATTCTATAGTGTCACGTTACGTAACTTACGTAATAGTATTTTCGGAAACCGCTGAGAAAAGGTTGATTCTTTCCCAAAGCTATTTTTGTGCTCCGCAGCGCCCGCAGGAGGCTCGATTTTACATGACTCAAAATATATTACTTACGCATATTCGACCAAAACTTCATTCGATCACGTGACACAAAAAGTTAGAACTTAAGCAAAAAACAGTAATCCCTCTTAATCCCTTGCCACAAAACTTGTATTTTGATCGCGCGACACAAAAAGTTAGGAACCAGGCAAAAACACTAACCCCTCTTAATCCCTTGCCGCCCTTTGGAACTATTATCCGCCAGTCTTCGGTCATATAAGATATGGAATCGGAAATGTAATTTTCGGTCTATTTGCTCAAAATCGACAAAAACTACATGTTAAATTGACTGTTTTCGGTGTATTAAGGATTTATTCAATTTCATTTAGAGCACTGATATCAGATTAAAAAAAAAACACTTATTACAAATTGTGTGTTCGAGGTTTATTTGGTATTTGTTTTAAAATATCTTGTTTGGTTTTTTATGCAAGACGTTCAAAGTTTCGATTGCTTCTTATTCGCCAGATTTCTCAATTTTTGATCAATTAAAAAAAAATCAAAAAACGTTATTTACTTATTTTTTCTTATAGCTTACATAACCGGAGAACTAATGCCGAAAAAATAACAATTATGATATGGCCTCCTAAAAATACAGCATAATTCTGGACAAAAATACTTAGAAAAAATCCAAAATTTTTGAAATTTTTTATCGAAATGTTTTTTTTAATTTCTTTTTGTAACCAAACCGAGATCAAAATTTTGAATGCCGTAAAAATTAATAATTTATCATGTTTAGATCTCGAGATATTGACCTCTATCGGTTACCCCAAATTTCTGAATCTAAGGAATTTTTTTTTTATACAACTTGAAATCTTGGTCACCAAATGCAAGAAAAATTATAGTTTTTGATGCAGCAGTTCAAAAATAACAGCATAAAATACTTAGAGCAAAAATTAACTTCGTAGCATGTGTAGATCTCGAGTTATAGACTTCCGTCGGTTACCTCCTTAACCCTTGGACGTTCAAAACCTCATTTGAGGTTTTGAAAAGTTAAAAACGTCTCAAAAGGAGAGAATTAGCGTCTTAAAATAAAATTAGCAAAATCCTGAATAGAGTTTGCTCCAAGAAGTTCAAAAATCTAACTTAAAATTTTTTTGGATGATCCGTTCAAAAGTTATTTTTCTTACTTTTTTGGCCAATTTCTCCAGGAAAAACTTTGATCGCTAATCCTTTAATTCTGTCAAACTGCGGAAATTTTCTGAGGAGATCAGTTTTCAGGAAAGTTTTTGGAGAATCTTTCATTCAAATAATAATGACTCTACTGTTGCTAGAACTCTTGTTTTTTTTCATGAGTGATTTCTGAAAAAATAGAGAAATTGGAAAAAATCCAGACTTTGAGAAAAAGTCTAAAAACATAATTTTCGTTACTTATTTACGTACCCTTGTAAAGGTTATTTTAGTAATCTGATTAATTATTCTGAAATTTTTGGCCTTCTGCTTATATACAAATTTCAAATAAGACAAATCCCATGTCTGGTTATCACACTACTAGTATAAGCGCTACTAGTATTAGCGCTCAAAGTTGAACCTCAATTGAGGTTTTGTGCCTCAACTGAAGTTTTTTTTTCGAACGTCAAAGGGTTAACGGGGTCGCGGTCAAAAAATGGTAATTTTGTACTCCACTTTACCAGAATACTAAACTGCTTCGAAACTTTTGATAATAGCCATTTGGTCTATCCTTAAGGGGGTAGCAGCGATGTGGCAGACTGGCGTCAATTTAACTTACGAAAATAATTAGTTGGTTTATTTTTTGTGCTTGTTATCGTTAGCTGAACCAGAATAAATGTGTATCAGCTCATTAAAATCATTTTTTTATCTACTTTAGGAAAGATTTGAGTTCGAAATTTTATCTTTGAATTCGTAAAATTTTCAAAAAAATTCAAAATATTATTAAAATTTCACCCATTTTTCACCCAATTTTTTTTTTCTAACATCTGTGAATAAAAACAAAAAAATAGCCATTTTAACTTTTTTCATGCATGTTTACATATGTTCTGAATGCTGTTTAAAAAATCATAATATGTTCCTTTGTCATTTTTTGTTCGACTTTTTTTAGAATATATCAAAATTCTAGCAAATCAAGTCCAAATTTTTTGTTAATGCTTTTTTAAATTCCTCCTTGAAAAATCATGCCGAACTCAGTTGTGTTATTGTTTGTGTATCTTATTTGATTTCCGTATTTCAAACCGATGGAGGTCAATCGAATATCGTTTCTGAACTACTGATGAAATTTACAACACTTGCTGTGTGACACCGGTTGTGCGCATTTGGCAACGCATATTTATGAGAAATTTTATTTTTTTCTAAAAATATCAATATAAAATTGCGGGTGTAATAGGCTACTTTACTTTTAGAAATCAGGACAGGAACATTTTTTCATATTAAACTCAATTGAAGGTCAAGTTTTTTTCCTAAAGAGTGTTTTTCTCTATTTTTCATGAAAAAAAAACTTTCATATTAAATGAAAATTTTTCATGTGGATAATGATCCTCCCACTTATTTATGGCATTCACACCGAAATGTCTGAAGTTTATATAATATTGCCTTTAAAAAAATCCCACATCTGTGTCAGAGTTGGAAATGGTGTTTGTAATGAAAGTGGTTTTTGATATTTTTTACAGTAACTTAAGTTGTTGATAAATTTATAAATATAAAAGTTTGCAAAAATGAACACTTTTATTGAAGATAAAAAATAAAATAAAAAATTTTCACATTTTTCTTCAAAAATCACGCCGAAAAAATGGTACCAATTTGCCACATTGCTGGCTACTCGCCTTATATCTATCCTGAATCTACCAAACATAATTTATCAAAGTAATACTTTTTGCTGACTCTGGTGACCACCAAGCGGCGGAGTTCTAGAACGACCTCAAATTTCAAATCCCTAAGTGCTTTTAGAGCTCGCATATCCATTCTACTCAAACTTCGCATGAACCAACAGAAACAAAATGCTTGTTATTTGTCGGAAACACATTTTTGAGTTTCGGACTAATATTTTCTAGAACTGCCAAAACCCCTAATTTCAAAGGTTTTTCGCTCATTCAAAAGCCTAAGGATCCGAGTTAAATTTCAGAATGCAGTATAATCTGATAAAAGCTGGAAAAATTATATTTCGGTTTTTTTGTCGGAAACAGAATTTTGAAATATATTAATTTGTCACTTTAACAATTGGTATTTTTTTAACGTTTCAGGTTTTATCCATCGTCAGAAGTGAGAAACAAAACATACGAATACGCAAAATAAGTTTTCTGCGATCATTTTTTTCCCATCATTTTTGACTGATTTAAAGTGGGTTTATCAAAAAAATATGGCCTTATTATGTTGTTCAATATAATTTTTTTTATTATGTTTTCAAATAAGGCGAAAAATATTCTTAAAACGTGGACTTAACTTTTTGTTGATAAGTGCACCATATTTTTTATGCTATTTAGAATCATATCATGAAATTGAATGGGGATTTGGATCGAAACTGATTTGAAAATTTTGAAAAATTTATGCCTATTATACTAATTTGTTAGAACTTCTTTGGGAAAAGCTTATTTTGGAAAGAATAGTGCAAAATAAGTCGATTAACTTTAATTGCAAATATGTTTTTGTTTCTCGCTCTGTTTTTACTCTGAAATCATTAACTTTTAATGAAATATAGCGGTTTGCTGCGCAAAACAAGTTAAGTCCCTTTATTTATCAGAAATCCAGCAAACCATCCAGCCACGTTAAGTTAAAATAAATGTAATCCATGAAAAATATGTTTTTCGATGGTGCTAAAAATTTGTTTTTTTCGTCTCTTTTATCGGAAAATTTTAATTTTCGATTTTTGACAGAAATCAGAAGTAAAATATAAATCAATAAATTTCGATGTGGTCGACGCCCGTTTGTTTTCATTTTTTGTGCTTCTAATTAAAAATACAAAGAAAAAGAAAATTTAGATTAATTTAGACACCTTACAGCAAACGCAGCGATTTTAATGTGTTTTTGCAAAAGACAATTTTATAAAGTAAAAATAATCAATCTGAAAAAACCAGATCATAACAAAAAGAGCGCAAAAGGTGGCCAACTTACGTGTGACAAACTTCTTATTCGAAAATAAACCNAAGACAACATAAGTGGGATTCGAACACGCGCTATAGAGCTTTTAAGCGTTTTTGAGATGGAGTTACGTTCCGAAAAGGATATTTGCCAGAATTCAGGCAAAACTTGGCTCATGCTTATTGCATCATTCCGTCAACATTAAAATCGGACCTTCCGACCGCACACGGGGTGGAGATCCATATACACCAGAAATACAGTTGAATGAACGATTTTGAATTTGAGGTAACGCTTGCTTATTCGAAGTTACCATTTTTTTAAATTATTTTTCTCTATTGAAGCTCTATTTTAAANTTATAGAGTCTTTCAAACCGGGAATTTGAAAATTTTTATTGGAGAATATCACTCGAAAATTGAATCTACATGATCATTTGAACTTACATTTTCCTATTTGAAGTAACGATTTTTTTGTAATTTTGTGCGTTAATTCAAAATTTTAAAGATTGTTTCTTTAATCGTAAAACAGGGTTTAAAATTTATTGTAAGATAAATTGTGAAAATTGTAGCATAGAAGGTCAACGCAAAAGTCAGCAATAATAATAACGATAATAATTCCAACGCAAATAAATTAAATTGGTCACTCTTTACACAAATATTCGATATCTTAAACTTGAAACAAAAAAATTTAAGAGGGTAGTGCAGATCTTTTGAACTAGAAGTGGTGTGAACTTGATTTTACTACTTTTGATCTCAGTGTTTATAATACCGTTTTCAGAAACATAATTCTTGAGAATCGTTTGACAGTATTTCAAACTTGATACGATGTCTTTGAAGTCAAAACGTTTAGTTCATTTAAAAATACATTTGGAAATACAATAAAAAGAATTTTACGTAAACGTGTTCGTAGATTTAAGGTTTTTGGCCCTGATCGATTACGAGGACGTAAGGGGGAGGCAAAACTGTCAAATTTATGATTCAAGAAGCTTAAAAGATGTTACCTAATCATATATTGTTATTATTCAAAGTATGTTTCGGGCATTGTAGGTTGGTGTAATTTGTTTTAGTCAAAAGCCATTTACATAAAGGGCATTTTATAATGGAGTATTCATCTGTAACTTTGAGACGCTAAAATGGGAAAAACGACATTATTTGTTATTTTTGAAGCACTTCTAGGTAGAAAATCAAAAGCAACCAATTACCATTTTTTAAGCATTATGATCTTGGAGAAACCAAACTTTTTTGAAATAAGTTTTGCGAAAAATATCACTTTTATTTTTTTTTGCTCGCGGTTAACCATGCTAAGAAACAAATTATGTAATTTTTTTCTGCAGATTAGGAACTACCGTTCAGGAAAAATTTTATAGGCCCGTCAATAGGCCTTTTTGGCCTATACAACCCCCTTTAATAAAAAATCGAATTGAACGATAGTTGACATAAGGATGTAATGCTGTTAAACGAATAACTTCTAAACCGCAAATAGCATATTGTATTATAGATGGGGATAAGTGGGAGGTGATGACGAAAATTTGTTAAGTTAATCTCCATGCCACCTCCTTGCGTATTTTATATATGTAATTTGTTGAGTAGAAATTTTACGGTTTATATAACATAAATTATATATCCAATTTGACATACAATTAGAAAACAAACTAACGAATGCTGTAGTTAGCAAATCTGAGGCCCGACTTGCCAATTCGCTTTACGATTTTCTGCATCAAATTTTTTCGTTTATCACTCCTGAAAATGATTAAATAATAAATTTTGAAACGTTGATAAATACAATTTTTAAATTCACTCTATGATTAACTCGCATACAAGGGGACGCTCCACAGTGTTCTGAAACGGGATCGGGATCCCGAGTAAGGATCGAAATCCCGCATCCCGGGTCGGGATCTGGATTGAAATTTTCACTAAGGTCGAGATTGAAGAAAAAAATTGCATGTTTTAATTAAAATTTTTAAAAAATGAGCTCCTTAAAAATTAAAAAGAAGTATTTTTTTATGACAAGGTTCAAGGCCAATTTCAAGTTCATCGTAGAAGCTTGTAAGTACCTCAAAAAGATTGGAGAGGTCGATTTTCTAATACAAATATTAGCAACTATGGGTGGAATTATGTACTGAACGGTTACTAGAGAGTCAAAAAATAGTCAAATTTCTGACATTTCACCAAGAATATTGTTGCTCTCTGGCGACCTTTCAGTACATAATTGGACCCATAGTTGCTAATATTTCTTCATTAAAAAGTTCGACTCTTCCGATTCTTTTGAGGTACTTATGAGTTTCTACGATGAACTATACGATTGAATTTTAACCGGTTAATTTGATATACGTTAACCCGTGTGAGCACAACACCTATATATATGGTGACTGCCATATTTAAAATCACTCTAAAAAATATGCAAAAAAACCATTGCGTAGAATTGTCTCGCTTCGAATACATTATAAACGAATTTTGCAAGGATTTCAAAAAGAGTGACCTATTTTTTTTTTTGGAAATTTTGTTCAAATTTTACGGAGGGTTTGATTTTTTGAGATTTTTTTTCCAATCTTTTACCCTCTAAAAAAACATTAAAATGCGACCTATTGCGGCAATTAAAAATTTGATAATAGCCAGTTTTTAGGAAATGTTTTGTCCATGGTTGCACACTCAAACAAAGATTAATTGGTATACAGGAACAGATATTTTTTTTCAAAAGTGATTTTTCAAAATTTTCCAAATTTTAAGTATTTCACGAAAATATTCTTAATTATAAAAAATTAATTCGAGCAATCAATATTCTCCACCAGAGTCACTTGATTTAGTAATATCCGAACCCAAAAATAAATATCAGAAGTGTAGCTTATCTGTTTTTGTAGCGGAAATAACCATTTTTTATGAAAATTGTTGTTTTTTTCAATCCCAAATTTTTAAACGTAAAAAAATCTATTTAAAAAAATTTTTGATTGATTATATATAAATCAAATCAGAAAATAACGATGGGCATAGGTCCGATCCTTGTGCATGCCATTCCAATACCAGAAATATTGTGAACACCATGTGAGCTTGTATCACCTGAATATGCTGTACTTGCTCTTATCAGTAAATTTTCTAGAACTAAAAAAATCAAAATTCTAGAATATCAATGTCGGATGCACAAAAACATATCGTTTGAAAAACTTCCCTTATGCCAAAAAAATGAAACTCTAAAACACCTTGGGCTTTCTGTAATAGGCGCTTGAACAGTCACCTATATATAAGGTGTCGGTGCCTTGGCGGAACTTTTTTTTTCTGTGCTCAAACACGGGTTAAAAATATACGGTATTTTAAAAACCGTACTCCAATCACGCGCAAAAAAATTCCCGGGTCAACTTCAGACGTTTTCGAGACGTTTTTTTCTTATTAACGACTTACAGTCGAATGAAAATTACGTGACGAAATAATTCAAAAATACAGGTCTGAATATGGTTCATAGTATTTAGCGTTATTTTTGAAAAATAAGATCAGCGTGAACGCTATTTGAAAGAAACATTATGTTTTCAAACTTTTAAAATTAGGGTGTTTATTACCGGCAACAAAATTTTCGGCCTAAATATGACTACTATTTGTGTACTTGACCCATAACCTTATTTCTGATTTAACAGGTCACGTGATCGTTTTTTGGTCTTTGTGTGATGTAGAAAAAGTCTTTAAAACTTCTAAAGAAACCACTTCATTTATTTCAAAAGTTTGATTTAAGTTAAATTTTGAAAAAAAACAGTACTATTTTGGCAACCTTATTTCCTTGAATATACGGTCACGTGATCATTTTCAGGCTATGGTGTGATGGGAAAAAAGTCCTTAGAGTTTTTTGATTCTGCTCCAAGTCTTTTTTTTGAATGGTTTAAGAATTTTTTTTTTGCAAAAATAAGTACTGTTTATACAGTAAAAATTTCTAGAAAAAAATACGCAAGCAAACGTCATTATTTAAATAGTTTGATCGATTACTTTGTAAATATTTTATAATGAATGATTAAGGGTTCTAAATTGCGATTAAACGGGTCACGGTCACGCATGACCGTAAAAAGACTGTGGGAGTTAAAAAGTGGCAAAAAGTTTCCCATCAAGACAAAAAAAATTGAAAAAGTGCAAATCTGTCAAAATGCATCGAGCCCCTTAAGTTCAAAAATCACACACCTGGTTGATTATTAGTTTGAAGTCTTATTTGATTAGCGGTTGGTCTCTAAAACCCCCTATAGTTAGGGATAATTCCTACGGATTTTCGCGAAAATTGATTATATTTAAGTAGATATTTGGATATCAATTATGGGGTGGAACGATTTTTCTAGAATAATCAATTACTAATTAAACATATTTCGAAATCTGTGTTATATATGACCTCAGGATGAATAAATGACATTTTCAACTGTATTTCTGTATTTTTTTAGAGAAAATTGATCCTGAATCAAAATTCTAATAAAGTTGCATTGCATATTATAAAATATGGAAAAAAAAATGAAATTTGACCCAAGATAAGGTCAAACTTCATCTTTCTTTCATGTATCGGATATTTCTCGTGGAATTTGACCTTCATATATGTTCTTGAGGAACGCATGCGTATTGAGGACCACGAACACGATTTTTTTAAATATGCCATATTTATATCATAAATATGTAATATGACACCGTTTTAATAGACGTGAAATTTTCAAAAACTATGTCAAGGTAGAAGTTGCTACTACAATTTTTTTGGTACATACCAAAAATTGAAACCTACAACGGTTCTCTCATTATCGTCAATTTGCTGATTTTTTTGACCAAAATTTGCCATTTTTTAACCCAAGATGATCATTTTTTTTTCTGAAATCTCACGATACCAACCTAGCTATCCAGGTTAAAATTTTTTAATTTTGATAATATGCCTTATTTTGATTTTAAAATAACCAGAAAAACGTAAAATGCTCTTTATCGCCACTAGAGGGATGGATTTTTTTCTAGTTTATAAAATTTTGTCATGTATTTCTAGATTCATAATTTGTAGGAATTATCCCTACCTATAGGCTATAGCGAATTTAGTAGGACGACATGCGATTTGTTAGAACGCCACTTGAAACTCGCGCGGTAAATGCATTTATGGACCCGTTTATTTGTTTTATAAATGAATTACTGTAATTTTACTTTAAACATATGAATCAACTATTTCAGTCAATCAGCGGTTAGAAAGTTGGCTTATTAGGAAAATAGCTGAGCGCCTAGTGGGTTAAATAAGACTGTTAATTTTCTATATCTATAATAATTAGTTTTGAAATTTTGATCGGCAAAAATTGATCAAAAGTGTTTTGCGTCAAATTTATAAAAAAGTTTTGATTACAAAAATAAGACTTGGATTGTTCTGATTCTCAAATTAGTGTTGGTTTTTAGCAATAAATATAAACTCACACAAAATTCGAGCCATTTTGGACGCCAATGTTTGTATCAGATGAAATCTGCTGCAACTCAAATAGCTCACTATCTCAATATTATTTCGTTTCCTTGAATGCAACAAAAATTCCTCTTTGTTTTACCAAAAAATGGCTCAAAACTAAATAATACAACAAACAAAATAGTAAAAAAGTTTGACAGCTCTTTTTAAGTTTTCTATTCTCGTACATGTTATCTTATTTGCTTTGTGTTTTTTACCTGTCAAATTGATAGTGTCAAGGCAATCAATAACCTCATTTGGTACTGTCCATCATTTTAATTCAAATTTTGATGGATGTTCAATGCATAATGCAATTTGCTTATTGACCTATGGATCTATAAGTTATAGACTATAACGTTTCTTGAAACTTTTGATACATGCAGTCTCACCTCAGACAGATACGGATATGGGCTCTTGATGAAAAACTTTTCACTGAGTTTATATATTCTTCTCAATATACCATCAAGTAATGTTTCATAATCCAGGCCAACTTTTGTAACTAAAGAATTTTCGAATTATTGCTTTTTAGAAAATTTTGAGTTCGAATTAAACTTTTCGAATTCGACAATTATGAGAATTTTTGAAAAAAAGTTCCGAACATTTTAAAAAAAAATCGGCTTATTTTTGTTCCAATTTTTTTTTTCAGTATTGTGTTCAAATCAACGAAAAACACTCTTCAAAATGGCCACTTTAACTTTCCGCGTAGTTGACCACATATTTTTAATATGCTAGTTGAAAAATCATATGACATGGTTTGGGATTTTTTGTCAAAAATAATTCGAAATATTTTGAAAATTTCCTCATTTCTTGTTCAAAAACTTTCAAACTTATTTTTCTGGAATCACCGGCTGAAATTAAAGAGAATGCCACCTTATATTTCTTTCAAATATGTCCTCGTTTTGTTTCTTCGCACTTGTTCATACTCTAAATCATAACTTTTTGAACGAAACTACGGTTTGCGCGAAAAACTTTTAAGCCCTCATAAATCCAGAATTAAAAAAAATTTTCATTGAGTTCAATAAAATAAATTTCAACGGTGGATGGTCGGCTTACCAAATTGGCAAGTTACGGTGCAATTTTTTTTAATTCTGGATTTATGAGGGCTTTAAAAGTTTTTCGCGCAAACCGTAGTTTCGTTCAAAAAGTTATGATTTAGAGTATGAACAAGTGCGAAGAAACAAAACGAGGGACATATTTGAAAGAAATATAAGGTGGCATTCTCTTAATTTAGCCGGTGATTCCAGAAAAATAAGTTGAAAGTTTTTGAACAAGAAATGAGGAAATTTTCAAAATATTTCGAATTATTTTTGACAAAAAATCCCAAACCATGTCATATGATTTTTCAACTAGCACATATTACAAATATGTGGTCACTACGCGGAAGTTAAGTGGCCATTTTGAAGAGTGTTTTTCGTTGATTTGAACAAATACTGAAAAAAAAAATTGAACAAAATAAGGCTTTTTTTTAAAATGTTCGGAACTTTTTTTCAAAAATTCTCATAATTGTCGAATTCGAAAAGTTTAATTCGAACTCAAAATTTTCTTAAAAAGCAATAATTCGAAAATTCTTTAGTTACAAAAGTTGCCTGGATTATGAAACATTACTTTGATGGTATATTGAGAAGAATATAAAACTTCAGTGAAAAGTTTTTCATCAAGAGAGCCCATATCCGTATCTGTTCAAATAGCACCGAGGCCTTAATCTAGTCTACAGTGACTGTAGTACAGTCTGAGGTGAGACTGCATGTATCAAAAGTTTCAAGAAACGTTATAGTCTATAACTTATAGATCCATAGGTCAATAAGCAAATTGCATTATGCATTGAACACCATTCAAAATTGAATTAAATATGGACAGCTACCAAATGAGGTTATTGATTGCCTTGACACCTATCAATTTGACAGGTAAAAAACACAAAGCAAATAAGATAACATCTACGAGAATAGAAAACTAAAAAAGAGCTGTCAAACTTTTTACAATTTTGTTTGTTGTATTAATTTAGTTTTGAGCCATTTTTTGGGTAAAACAAAGAGGAAATTTTTGTTGCATTCAAGGAAACGAGAAATAATTTTGAAGATAGGAGCTATTTGAGTTGCAGCAGATTTCATCTGATACAACATTGGCGGTCCAAATGGCTCGAATTTTGTGTGAGTTTATATTTATTGCTAAAACCAACACTAAT
>SCLH01002281.1:108429-118739 GCA_004367855.1 Oikopleura vanhoeffeni
CAAAATTTCTGAAAAATTTGGTGGGAAGGATTTTTAATTTTACATAAAAAAGTTCGTCGACGAAAAATAAAGATTTCTTTAAATATTTGTTAAATTCAGGAATGAAAAATCATCTAACAGTTAACCACTGAAAAACCCATTCCAGTTTAAAAACCCCTGGCCACTTAAACCCCTTTTTTGGGCATGTCTGAATATTTTCCCACTGACCTCGGTGACCAGTTCAAACGCCCTCACATTTATCTTTATTCAACATCCTTGGACACCCTACCTGGTAGCTGCTTTCAAAACCATGAAACGTTTTTTTTTGCAGACATCCGGCCGCAACGGTGTTTTGGCTGCACATTTTCTCATGAAACATACCGACGTTTGGAAAAGCTCGCTGGGTCTTCCAGAATAATTTTTTGAAATGATTAAAAATATTGTAATGCCGTGCTTTTGCCTGCTGATTACATGAGGTATTTTTCAAGAAAAAAGTGTAAATAGTTGGCGCCAGACGAAGTTATTTTCGAACACAATCTGAATTAATTTTTTGCAGTTTGTAAGGAAGCACAAGGTACACTTTACTGGTCAATTGCAATTTTCAAAATAAAAAGAAATTCAAAATTATTTCTCAATGAATTCTGACATTTAAAACTTAATTTCAATGTAAATTGAAATTTAAAACTTAATTTCGATTAAATAAATATGAAAATTAAAATTAATTTGTCAACAATGGTTTGGACATTAAAAATAATTTTCAAGATAATATTTGAATTAAAAAATTAATTTCGATTCATTTGTTTGAAGTTAAAACATTATTTTACTAATATCAGAAACATTATGATCAAATAACACGCATAATGTACAAAAAGCAAAATCAATACACCAATATCGATTTGACATAAGGGGAAATGTTTCTAATTTGACATTGGGTGCAATTAAATTTGAATTTTTGACATGTGTGCAATAATGTTCAGATATATTTTTCGAAAAGATCGGGCGCCGATAACATTAAATAGAGGTGATGGTGTCAGTATATATAATACGTTATTATTAAATAAGATTAAGATGATATTCTTAAAGATTTTTAAGGTTCTTGTTTTAGTTAATGATATCTAGCACGAAATGTATATAAATAAACCAAATACAGGACACTAGGCATTTTCGGTTTCCACAGACGATAAAATTGCATTTCTTTAATATAATACATTTGTTTAAGATATCACGAAGTCGAAATAAATCACTAACAGGTTGATCACTGAAAGCCCCTTTCAGGTTGACAGCCCCCCGGACCACTTGAAACCCCTTTTTTTGGGCATATCTGATTTTGCACTGACCGTGACCAACCGTCAAACAACCCCCTCAAATTTAAAAAGGAGGTTGTTGAGGTAAAAACGTAGCCTCTGATGGTAAATAAAAATACTTAATATCTGGGGTATAGTTTATTAAAAAGTATCCGATAGTTGGGCTACATATCTAAAAGTTAAAGTTTTGAGCTGGTTTTGCGCAGTATATATAGGGGTACATGCACACTGTGATAATAGTTTCAACAATAGTGGTGAAATGATGGATTTTTTTTTGGTTTTGTTGTTTTCGAGCAAAAATCCAAAAATTCCTTGGAAAACTCTGTGAATACATGGCAAAAACAAAACAAAAACTTTTGAAATTAGGTTTAAAAAAAAATAAACATTACACAGAAAAGTCCTAAAAAACTCTGTTCATATGACCACTTGTAACCCCCTGACCAGTTATAACCGACCCTTTTTGGAAATGCTGTAACGGGCTAAATAGTTCACACAATGTATGTTTAATGTCGAAAACACTATTTTTTTAAATTTATTTATAATTATACGTACTTATAGAACTTTTGTCTAAAATATCTCTTCACGTCGGGCATAAAATGTAACATTGACTGTTTTTCACAACCAAATCCCAAAAATATTTTCAGTTTGATTCCTTGTCGAAATTGTTCTCATTAGTTCAAAATATGGTTGAAAAATGATTTAAATAAATCGAAATCGTTACCAAAATTTGACTTGTTTAGTGTTTTTTGAAATTTTCCAAAGGCGAAAAAACACCAAACTTGAACAAATTATATTATAAAACATATTTAACTTCGCGAAGCGAAAGTTAACCTCGCTAGACTTAGACATGAATCTGGTACCCAGACTCGATTTCCGGCAACTACGTGACCATTCATTAGATCGGAGCCATATAACAAAGTTTTCTTAATCAACATACATTTTCAATAGCTAAAAATTAATATTGCAGACCAATTTGGCAAAAATTAATAATAAAAATAAAAAAATTCCGATGAACAAAAAGGATTAATGGGGATGGAAAAAAAAAATTCGGACAAATGTACCCCAGTGACGGGCAACAGGCATATAATATACGAATTATAAACGTTTATTTATATTTTTGAACTACTGTTAGTAACTTCAAAGGGTTTTCTCTAGTTCCATTTAACAATTATTATATGTTTCATCAAAATTCTCTCGTAAATTGACTCTGAAAATTATTGTTTAATATCATTTGTTGGTCTACAACCAGAGACGAAGTCACGCCTACGCGTACTCGCAAACCTTTTTTGATTCTAATTAATTATTTTTCGGGAAGTTTTTGGCTCTAGAGGTGCTCTATTCTAACCGTGAGGCCAATTTTCACCAAATAATACAAACAGAAATCTTGAAATTAAAAAAAACCCAATCGGTAATTATTCATTTTTCTCAGCCTTCTCTCTCGCCTACGCATTCTTATGTTATCAGCATTTCGAAAGCTATGACTTCTGGAGATCTGGCTGTCTATTTAAACTGGAGGCCATACTGTAATGCATTTAGAGTCTTTAGAAATTCGCGTACGATTCTTTTGAGGGGTCTTTCGCATGATTTGAGTACTTTTGAAAAAAAATATTATGGTACCAATGTACAGTAATTTAAAAAGTACTCAAATTACGTCAAAAAAATTCCAGGGTCAACTTCAAACGTTTTTAAGACTTTTTCTTCATTACAGGAAAGTCTGAAATAAAATCACGTGACGAAATAATCCAAAAATAAAGTTTAAAATATGGTTATAAATAAATCCTTATTTCTTGAAAATAAGATCACGTGACGTGTTTGGAAAATATTATTATGTTCAAAACTCTAAATTAGGTGTGTATTAGGCCTCAAAACTTTCGGCGTAATTTGAGTACTATTTGGGTACTTGGGCCCAAAACCTCATTCTTAATTGAAGGTCACGTGATCGTTTTCGGACTTGAGTGTAATGTAAAAAAGTCTTAAAAACTTCTAAGGAACCACTTCACTTCTTTCAAAAAATTGATTTAAGCAATTTTGGAAAAAAACAGTACTACTTTTACCAACCTTATTCCTTAAATAACCGGTCACGTGATCATTTTGGGGCTATAGTGTATAATGGGAAAAAGTCTTAGAATTTTTTCTGATCACGATGAAAGGTTTAATTTTGTGATTTAAAAAATTTTTGCAAAAAATAAGTACTGTAATACAGTAAAAATTTTCAATAAAAAAACGCACAAACGTCATTCATCTTAAAGTTTATCGAATAACTTTATAACTGGTCTTGTCATTAATGTTTAAGCGTCGTAAAATGCGATTTAATGGTGAAATGGTCCATACTTGCCGAAATCGAGTCTACGAGTTAAATATGTTGTTATATTTTTCATTTTTCGAGAACATAGTCATCTTTCGAGAACATTGTCATTTTTGAGAACATAGTCATCTTGGAGAACATAGTCATCTTTGGGAGAACATAGTCATCTTTCGAAAGCATAGTCACCTTTCGAAACAAGTCATCTTTGGTCGAATATATCATCTTTCGTCGATGTATTATCTGCGATAGACTTGAGGGAGTCTATACATGTGACATCAAGTGAACTCTAGGCATGTGATTACGCAAACATGTTGTTCAAAATCCAAATTTATTATTTATTTACTAATATATATACAGAATTATGTGAAGCATAAAAAAATCTACTAGTACATATTAATTTTTGAAATATGCCAAGAAATGAAAAAACGTACTTGATACCCGCAATAGCCAGAGAACAGTCAACAGTGTCCCAGAACTTCCTGATAATCAATACGTTCTGGAAATGAGCTCTTCTACTCAATATCAAGATGCCTGCCGATATCGCCCATTGTATATTTGAATCATATCCTTTTTCCCAACCTAAGGTCGATCTTTAAAATGCTCAAATCTTTATAGCGCGTGTTGAATGCACTAATGTTAGCTTAGTGATTGTCTTGAGTAAGATTATAGGCAAGGATGCTTGATATTGGGACTGTCAAAGTTGCTCACTCAGAAAACATTAGTGGGATTCGAACACGCGCTCTAGAGAATCTATATTTGAGATAGTAAGGATTCTAAGATAGACATGGGTGGGGAAATAATTTCTCTAGGGAACTCATTCGTAAAATTTTGGAAATTTTCGCACCCATTTCTATTCTGAAAAAACTCCAGAAAGATTATGTTTTATCTTTTTTTAATTTTGGCCTCTATTACAATTATCTTCAAAGTATTAGAATTCGACGGACAAATAAGTTTCAACACAACTTATATATGGAAACACAATATATGGAAACACAAGTTCAAGCAAGCTGAGAAAATGGTTGCTGTTTTACGAGCTAAAAATCATAAGATCACTTCTGAGAAAGCAGAGCTTTCACAAGCAAAAACCTTGCTGAAAACGCACTTAAATCAAGAAAAGCTGAAAATAAAGTTTTGCGAGACAAAAACACAAAACTCGAAGCAACTAATCGAAGAATTCAAAGTGGATTCGCGTGCTGACGCTTTATTGCTAGCTCAAAAGAATGATGAGGTTAATCAACTCAAAATAAAGTTAAAAATTGAAACTGCTTCTTTAATTTAAACGCTGCTTAAAATCATAATATCACGCCGTCTTATTCTCCCCGGTGACCTATAATTTTTGTCTTTCGTTTATGGCATGTATTAGAACTTTTTATCTCAATTTTAGTAATTAAGTTCAAAATCATTTTCAAATAAAGGTTGAATTTATGTTTTTAAGTTGAAATTTTTTGAATGAAGTAAAAATTGTAAAAAAAAACGATTCGGAAAAAGAACTCATCGCAAAAATGAAAAAAATAGACGATTTTTCTTAAGTGTTTTATATCAAAAGATATTTAATAAGATGATTTTTCTAAAGTTAATTATATCAAAAATCAGACGATTTTTCTAAGTTAATTATATCAAAAAATAAGATGATGTTTCAAAAGTAATTATATCAAAAAAAAACAAGAAAACACGAAAATACTATATCATTTGATATAATACACTTTAAAGTTGACTATGTTGACGAAAATGTTAAATATATTGAAAATTTAAATCTTAAAAGAAAATGGTCCTCCAAACTCCCAAGCCACTTTCATCAAAAAGGATGAGGGACATATTTTTTATGGACCACTTCAAAATACTACAGAAACATTTTCGAAACTATTTTGAAAGACGAAACACTGAAGCATTTTTCATTAGAATATCAAACCTACTCTTAATGATCAGTGCAAGCACCGTAATTTTTCGCTATTTTTGAAAGTGGGCATAAAAATTTGTCAAATCTAGCCCACTATTTTATTTGAACTTGAACTGTTCTAGACTTGGATAATTTGGATTATTTTATTAACTGTAAAACTTGTCATTTTGAAATGCCTGATTATGCGAATAGCGAAACGTTGCAAATAAAATAAAAATTATTAAAAATTAAAATATATAGTTCCGAAAATCACCAATAAAATTAAGTTAGAGCTATGGGCAGGCTAGGAAAAGGGAACGTTCCCAGACTTCCCTTCTCTTCCCTTCCCTTTTTCCTAGCCTGAGCATGGTCAATTTTCCTGGATTTTGATTGGTTCACATTTGAATGATAGGAATTCAGCTTTCAAAAAATTAAGTTCATTTTCGTCATCAAACGTAAATTCCACGCAGTGGTGACACCCTAGAACTTAAGGGCCTCGGTGCTATTTGAACAGAATGCCCTTTTTCATTTGTTTTTCTCTTGATGAGAACTTTTTGCTACTTCAAAATTTGCAGCTGAAAAATTTTTTAAACAAAGTTGTCACTTTTGAGCTGAACTTCGTATAATCTTTTTTTTTCAGATCGATTATTTTTACTTTATAAATCGTTTTTTAAAAAAAACACTCCTTAAAAGACCGCGCCTACGTTTGCTACTTTAGGTGTCTAAATAAAGGTAAAATTTAATTTTTTATATTTTATTAATTAGGAACTGTTAACACCGACCCATCCACCGTTAAAAATTATTTCATTTTTTTTATACGATTTCTATGTCAAAATCGAAAATTTAAAATTTTGAAAAAAGACGAAAAAACCGAAATTTAGCACATCAAAAAAAATTTTCATGAGTTCAATAAAATAAATTTTCAACGGTGGATGGGTCGGCTTACCAAATTGGCAAGTTACGGTGCAATTTTGTTTTTTTTGATGTGCTAAAATTTCGGTTTTTTCGTCTTTTTTCGAAATTTTAAATTTTCGATTTTGACATAGAAATCGTATAAAAAAAATGAATAAATTTTTAACGGTGGATGGGTCGGTGTTAACAGTTCCTAATTAATAAAATATAAAAAATTAAATTTTACCTTTATTTAGACACCTAAAGTAGCAAACGCGCGTTTTAAGAGTGTTTTTTTAAAAGACGATTTATAAAGTAAAAATAATCGATCTGAAAAAAACAGATTATACGAAGTTAGCTCAAAAGTGACAACTTTTGTTAAAAAATTTTTCAGCTGCAAATTTTGAAGTAGCAAAAAGTTTCCCATCAAGAGAAAAACAAATGAAAAAGGGCATATCTGTCAAATAGCACCGAGGCCCTTAAGTTCTAGGGTGTCACCAGTGGTGACTCACCACTGCGTGGAATTTTACTTTGATGACGAAAATGAACTTAATTTTTGAAAGCTGAATTCCTATCAGTTCAAATGTGAACCAATCAAAATCCAGGAAATTGACCATAGCTCAGGCTAGGAAAAGGGAAGGGAAGAGAAGGGAAGTCTAGGGAACGTTCCCTTTTCCTAGCCTGCCATAGCTCTAACTTAATTTTTATTGGTGATTTCGGAACTATATATTTTAATTTTTAATAATTTTTATTTTATTTGCAACGTTTCGCTATTCGCATCATCAGGCATTTCAAAAATGACAAGTTTTACAGTTAATAAAATAATCCAAATTATCCAAGTCTAGAACAGTTCAAGTTCAAATAAAATAGTGGGCTAGATTTGACAAATTTTTATGCCCACTTTCAAATAGCGAAAAATTACGGTGCTTGCACTGATCATTAAGAGTAGGTTTGAATATTTTAATGAAAAATGCTTCAGTGTTTCGTCTTTCAAAATAGTTTCGAAAATGTTTCTGTAGTAGTTTGAAGTGGTCCATAAAAAATATGTCCCTCATCCTTTTGATGAAAGTCGCTTGGGAGTTTGGAGGAACATTTTTTCTTTTAAGATTTAAATATTTCAATATATAATTATTTTCAAGTTTGGTGTTTTTCGCCTTTGAAAATTTCAAAAACAGTAAACAATGTCAAATTTTGGTAACGTTTTTGATTTATTTAATCATTTTCAACCATATCCTATATTGAACGGAACTCCATCTTAAAAACGTTTTCAACGTCAGCACTTGGGATCGAATCCCAGAGTGGTCTTCTCTTTTTTGATAGTGTAAAGAATATTAATAGAAAATTTTTTAATTGATTTGAAAGCAAACTGATGATAAAATTTCGAATGCTACAAAAATTAAGTTTCTACCATGTATGGATCTCGAGATAAAACCTTAAAGGTGACTCCCAATTAATAAAGAAAGGGTTTGTTCACTTCTGCTTGCTTTAGGTTACGTGGGTTTTGCCCTCGCCAGTGATTGGACGGACAGCGAGGTTAGACTGTGTAGCGATGACTCACACGCACTATACCGGTACTAGCGAAAACACAATTTCCACCACACTAGCCAAAAACTCATCACTACACAGTCTGACCTCGCTGTCCGTCCAATCACTGGCGAGGGCATAACCCACGTAACCTAAAACAAGCAGAAGTGAACAAACCTTTTCTCTATTAATTGGGAGTCACCTTTAAGGTTTTATCTCGAGATCCATATATGGTAGAAACTTAATTTTTGTAGCATTCGAAATTTTATCATCAGTTTGCTTTCAAATCAATTAAAAAATTTTCTATTAATATTCTTTACACTATCAAAAAAGAGAAGACCACTCTGGGATTCGATCCCAAGTGCTGACGTTGAAAACGTTTTTAAGATGGAGTTCCGTTCAATATAGGATATGTTGAACTAATTGAGACAATTTTCGACAAGGAATCAACAGAAAAATATTTTTGGATTTGTTGATAAACAGTCATGTACATTTTATGTCCGAGTGAAGAGAATATTTTAGACAAAAGTCTAAAGTAGTATAATATAAATTTAAAAAAATAATGTTTTCGACATAAAATACATTGTGTGACTATTTTAAGCCCTTTACAGCATTTCCCAAAAAGGTCGGTTATAACTGGTCAGGGGGTTACAAGTGGTCATAGGACAGAGTTTTTTAGGACTTTTCTGTGTAATGTTGATTTTTTTTTAAATATTTCAAAAGTTTTTGTTTTGTTTTTGCATGTATTCACAGAGTTTTCCAGGGAATTTTGATTTTNAAAAAAAATTCCATCAGACCTCCTTAAATTTGAGGGGGGTTTGACGGTGGTCACGGGTCAGTGCAAAAGTCAGATATGCCCAAAAAAGGGGTTTCAAGTGGTCCGGGGGGCTTTAACTGAAAGGGGCTTTCAGTGGTCAACCAGGTTGACTCAACCAGGTTGACTCAACCTGTTAGTGATTTTTTCGACTTCGTGATATCTTAAACAAATGTATTAATAATTAAAGAATGCAAATTTTTCGTCTTCGGAAACCGAAATCCCTAGTGTCCTGTATCTGGTTATTTATATAAATTTCGTGCTAGATATCATTAACTAAAAACAAGACCTTAAATCTTTAAGATATCATCTTAATCTTATTTAATAATACGTATTATATATACTGACCATCACCTCTATTTAATGTTATCGGCGCCCGATCTTTCGAAAAATATTCTGAAATTATGCACACAATGTCAAAATTCAAATTTATTCACGCAATGTCAATTAGAACATTTCCCCTCATAATGTCAAATCGATATTGTGTATTAATTGGCTTTTTCTACATTATCGGTGTTTTGATCGATAATGTCCTCAATATTAGTAAACTAATGTTTAATTTCACAAATTAATCGAAATTAATTTTTAATTTCAAATTTATCTTGAAATTAATTTTTAATGTCAAAATTATTAACAAATTAATTTTTAATTTCATATTTTATTTAGTCGAAATTAATTTTTAATTTCAAATTTCTGTTGAAATTAATTTTTAATTTCAATNTTTGAATTCTTCGATTAGTGCTTCGAGTTTTGTGTTTTTGTCTCGCAAAACTTTATTTTCAGCTTTTCTTGATTTAAGTGCGTTTTCAGCAAGGTTTTTTGCTTGTGAAAGCTCTGCTTTCTCAGAAGTGATCTTATGATTTCTAGCTCGTAAAACAGCAACCATTTTCTCAGCTTGCTTGACTTGTGTTTCCATATAAGTTGTGTTGAAACTTATTTCGTCGTCGAATTCTAATACTTGAAGATAATTGTAATAGAGGCCAAAATTAAAATGATAAAACAGAATCTTTCTGGAGTTTTTTCAGAATAGAA
Organism: Oikopleura vanhoeffeni; assembly: GCA_004367855.1. NCBI lineage: Eukaryota > Metazoa > Chordata > Appendicularia > Copelata > Oikopleuridae > Oikopleura > Oikopleura vanhoeffeni. The sequence continues at coordinate 118,155 of SCLH01002281.1, forward strand.
ATGGGTGCGAAAATTTCAAAATTTTACGAATGAGTTCCCTAAAGAGAAATTATTTTCCCAACCCAAGTCTATCTTAGAAATCCTTAATATCTCAAATATAGATTCTCTAGAGCGCGTATTCGAATCCCACTAATGTTTTCTGAGTGAGCAACTTTGGCAGTCCCAATGTCAAGCATCCTTGCCTATAATCTTATTCAAGACAATCACTAAGCTAACATTAGTGCAATTCAAACACGCGCTATAAAGATATTGAGCATTTTAAAGATCGACTTAGGTTGGGAAAAGGATATGATTCAAATATACAATGGGCGATATCGGCAGGCATCTTGATATTGAGTAGAAGAGCTCATTTCCAGAACGTATTGATTATCAGGAAGTTCTGGGACACTTGTTGACTGTTCTCTGGCTATTGCGGTATCAAGTACGTTTTTGCATTTTCTTGGCATATTTCAAAAATTAATATGTACTAGTAGTATTTTTATGCTTCACATAATTTTTCGAAAATTTAGTAAATAAATAATAAATTTGGATTTGAACAACATGTTTGCGTAATCACATGCCTAGAGTTCACTTGATGTCACATGT
>SCLH01002281.1:120584-132544 GCA_004367855.1 Oikopleura vanhoeffeni
TTTTTCAAATATTTGTGAGTTCTGAACATTGATTTCGTAGGTATCGAGACCAGCAATTTTCAAGAAGCAATTACCAAGTTTATCTTTAATGTTGTTAGATATCTTAGAAATTTGATCACACATTTCTGCCATAGTAGGTGATCGCAAATTTTCACAGGTGTATGCAAATCGAAATTTTTTGAATTTTTCTTTGATGGCCTTATAATACCTTCGCCATGCATACGACATAACTGTATAACTCAGCGCCTAAATTTATCATATTTAAAGTCAGTTTTCGCATTTTTTAATAAATTTCAATTAGCCGAGGTGACATTTTTTTTCATTCGTGTTGAATAAAAATTTGAATTTTTTTTTATTTTGCTTAATCTAACCTGGTTGATTTTTTTATATTACGCATTTTCGAATAAGGCAAGAGTTGATTTGATCGCTTTCTTTCGAATCCAAGTATTCAAATTTATGCCAACTTTTTCATTTTTCTTCACTCGGTGAATCGAACCCAGGCGAATTTTTCTTTCAAAAACTTTCTGGCAAATTCGAAGGGATGTTTTCGGATTTTTTCTCATGAACTGTTTTATTTGCTGTTTCTCTGTGAAATTAAGCCAAGAATATTTTGGTTGTTTTTTATCACTCAATTTATATATATTTTTTATAGCTTATATCAAGAATTGATTCATCTTCTTATCTTAATTCCTCCTTATCTATATTCTTTCTAGTCTCACACAATTTTTGGCTTCGTCAACTTTGTGAGAAATCAAGACTTTGAGGTTGGCGCTGAAAAGTTATCACCTTTTTGGGGGGTAAATGAAGCAAAAATGGCAGAAAGTGAAAAAAATTGTTTTTAAAATACTCNTCAGCTTCTGAAATCTGTTCAGATAGCGAATTGATACGAAATATTTTTTCAAATATTTGTGAGTTCTGAACATTGATTTCGAAAGTATCGAGACCAGCAATTTTCCAGAAGCAATTACCAAGTTTATCTTCAATGTTGTTAGATATCTTAGAAATTTGATCACACATTTCTGCCATAGTAGGTGATAGCAAATTTTCACAGGTGTATGCAATTCGAAATTTTTTGAATTTTTTTTATTTTGCTAAATCTAACCTGGTTGATTTTTTCATATAACGCATTTTCGAATGAGGCAAGAGTTGATTCGATCGCTTTCTTTCGAATCCGAGTATTCAAATTTATGCCAACTTTTTCATTTTTCTTCACTCGGTGAATCGAACCCAGGCCAATTTTTCTTAAAAAACTTTCTGGCAAATGCGAAAGGATGTTTTCGGATTTTTTCTCATGAACTGTTTTATTTGCTATTTCTCTGTGAAATTAAGCCAAGAATATTTTGGTAGTTTTTTATCACTCATTTTATATGCTTATATCATATAAGTTATATGAGTTATTAATGATATTATTATCACGTTAGGCTTTTTGAAATATAATCTAGTGCCATATCTAGAATTCAAAAAATGTAATAATATGTCACAAACGCCTTAAAGTCTTAAAATGTTAACAAACGCCATAATAATTTGTACCAATTTTTNTTTCAATATTATATCGGCCTTTGCATTTTTTGTCAAAAGCAACTAATTTTTTCAAATTTTTTTCGAAAATACTATTTAGGAACGGCTATTGTCATAAAAAAACGAAAAAAATAAGTTCATTATGCTCAAAATTCAATTTAGTGCTGAAAAAGAGGGTTTTTCCAACTATTTTCTGACCACTAAGGAGTCTTTGTTTTTGGTAGCGATAACCCCCGTAACACAGAATACTTTTCATAAAAGGCTTTAGTTTAGTCTGTGGGGTTCCCGCTGCGGACCCTAATTATACATCTTAGAAAATCACTTTAAATTTGAAAAAGCTTCTGTAGCTCAATCAACTTTTGTGAGAACTGTTTTCCAATAAAAAATTGAATTATAGTTAGGTCGTTTATTTTTAAGACTTTCCCACTGTGATTTCCACTGGGAGAACTGGACAAGATATCGACAAATGGTTTTTTGCATGTGAAACTTTGGCAAAATATTCAGTAGAAATTTTTTTTGGCTTCCTAGGTTGATCACGTGACCGGAAATCAGTAATCGAAATTGTTCAAAATTACCGAAAAAAACAATTTTTTGCGAATTACCGGAAAAAAGAAAAATTTTCACCCTTACAAATTCGGTCAATATTCAGATGCAAAAAACCGTTTGCGAAAGAAGTATCGTCAAAAACACTTGGTTTTTGCAAAAAAATTTGACCTAAGAGCGAAAAAGGTCTTTATTAATTTTTTAACTCTGCATATGCTAAGTTAGCATATCTTAGGGAGCGCACCGGTGAAACTAACGAGAAGAACTACAGTAGTTGATACAAATTCTTTGACCTCACGGGGGTTGTTGACTCTGAAAAAAACGATCCGGGCACAAAAAAAACTTTCTGAAAAATTTGTGAAAAAATTTTCCGTCATTTTGAAAGGAAAAATTTTGCAAAGACTGACTCTAAATCTTTTCCAAAATTTTTTCCCCGGACGGTCCCGCCGAGTCATATTTCGGTCACTTTAAGATGTCAAATTTCCAGGAGAACACGAAAAAAGTATTAGGCTAACTTTAACGGAGGCTTAACGACTGGTGAAACCGGTAATTTAAACATAACGCGATATTATCTACCGGCAAAAATCATTCTTTATTTTTTTATTTCATAATTCTTGCTTTGAATTCTGCTTAAGATTTTCTTTCCGTTTTTCGTTAATTCGAACCGTTTAAAAACTTAGAAATTGGACCGGTGCGCTCCTAAGTTATACGTATACAAATATTATTTTTTCAACATTTTGGAAATTATGATATATCATATGGTCAGTATTTTTGAAAAACAGTGTTTTGTAGATATATTTCCAAAAAAAATAGATTTTTATAACTATTTTCTCGAAAGCAAAAGTTCTATATTTTTTTTTCAAAAAACCGATGTTTGAAATTTTTTGGTATTTATTCCTTATATTTTAAGCATTTCGAGTGAAAAATTTGAAATTTTAGTCTTGTAATTATAGCAAAAAATTTCCAATTCAATAAAGCTGAATATTTAAAATATTAACCGCCTATATAATTTAATTTATTAGGGAAAATATTTCGTTTCTCGGCTGTCCTTATACCAGCCTGAGTTTCAAGTGGCGAAGAAACCAAAAAAGTGGAACGTTGAACTAAATCCAATATAGTCTAATATCAAATAAGTCGCTTTCAGAGCCCACATGCCTGTACCTTGCTTTTAGCCTTAAGGGTGGGTGTCGGTTTTTTTGAGCCCTTTATAGGATTAATTTATGATAAATTAATATCGGTTATGACTAAGTTGACCGCAAGGAATCTCATGGTGGCATTATTTTTCAAAACAATTTAGAACAAAATCTAGAATTCAAAAAATTCGAATATTTTTTGCTTTAACCCGCATAAAACCGTATTCTAACCATGATATAACTTTTATTGGTGAATATGAGCCCAACCGAAAACGATGCATGACATAAAATTATCGGAAATTCTTAATCGAATTCTAGAAATTTTCATTATTTTAAGCAAATGTTAAACCTAATTATCGAATTTGACGCTGATTGGTTAAAAATTTTGATTAAGTTGTAAGCCAACTTTTGATCAGTGAAATCTCAGCTTCAATTTGGTAGTACTTTTGTTCCGATCAGAACCAAAATTTTTTTTCGAACTTTTCATTTCCGGTTGAGTTATAGTCATATTTCTAGAATTCTAGAATTTTATTCAAAATTCCTTCTCACAACTTTTACCGCATTATATTTATTCCTTAGTCGAAAAAATGGCTTCAATTCTAAACATCGTCTAAAAGAAGATAGAGTTTGAGTCGAAAATTGCAAATCGGCGTTTAAGTGAGATTCTAGAAATAAAAAAGTCAAAAATCGAAAAATTCTCTTCCATCACTTTTTTTGGTCTCATTTATGCGCTACTTTGTAAATTTTGAGACGCTTTGTATGTAGGGTCTAAAAGAAGATAGATTAAAAACCGTTTAGTGCTCTAAGATAGACTCACCACCTGTGGTGATGTAACAAGTTGACTTTGAGATGTGAATCGTAAGAAAGGCTAGATCTACAAACGAGTATCCTCAGATTTTTTACAACTGCCCTAGATTTGATCTGAGGCGTGATTGAAAGGTACCAAAAAGCGACACCCCCACCCCTTAAGGTCGTTTTTTTCGGTTGGCCCATTGTGATTTCGACTGGAGAGCCTAGACAAGATAGCGACAAATGGTTTTCTGCACGTGAAAACCTTACAAAAAAATATGCGTTAGAAAATTTTTTTGACTTTCTAGGTTGATTACGTGACCGGAAATCAGTCATCGAAAATTGCTCAATATGACCGAAAACCCGTTTTTTGCGAATTACCGGTAATCACCGGAAAAAAAGAAAATTTCCTGCTTTCCAAATTCGGTTAAATCAAATGCATAAAACCGTTTGTCGCTATCTAGTCTGGTTCTCTCAGAACAGATACCCATAAGTGGGGCAACCGAAAAAAAGCGACCTAATTGAAAAATATAGATAATTTCAAAATGGGATCCAATGATGCTATTCTCTACAAAATCGATGAATAATTATTCTAGAGTACGCCATTTTTTAACGTTCCACCTTTTGTTTCTTCATCACTTGAAACTCACGCGTGTAGACGAAAACAATACTGTACTGAGGTACTTACCATTTTTTAGAATCCAAAGTTTCTATACGTATCTGAAGGAAAAGTGGTAAAATAAAGGAGGACACGTATCCACCAAAAAACAATTTTGAATCGAAATTCATTCGGTATTGAAATTGACTTACCTGATTAGTTCCTAGATAGCTCAAATTTAGCACAAATATCTAGTAATAATAACATAAAAAAGAATTGGTCCGAATCGAATTATTTCTTAATTTCTTGAGATAATGAAATTATTGAATATAATTAAATAATTTCAAATTATCTCAGAGAAAAAATTAGAAAAATATATTCGATTCTAACCAATTTTTTTGATGTTATTATTTTACTAGATATTTGTGCTCAGTTTGAGCTATCTAGAAACTAAATCAGATGAGTCATTTTCAAATGCCGAATGAATTCCGAATCAAAAAATTTTGGCGGATAACGTGCCCTCAAAATTTATTTCCTCAAAATTAATTTCTAATTTGTTTTTTTTTAAGGTGGAAAGGTGGCGTCGTGAGCAAAAGCGTAAAGTGATGGTTGAGTTCAAGAAGAAGTAAAAGAAGAAAAACGTCGCCAACGAAAAATGCAACTTGAAGACAAAGAAAACCCTTGGGTAGAAGATGACGACTCTGCAGAAGAAGCCGATTTCGACCCGTCGCAGTTAAAAACTTGATGACGACATGGAGGGGTTAAAACAAGTCGAAGACGAGGACGAAGATCCACTCGAGCATATATGTCAAAACTAAAGGGCTCAATGGGCAAGAACTCTTCGTCTCAGTAAATCAACAATCAAATAATAAAGAATCTAGCGTCAGGGTAAACACCCACATTTGAAATTCTTATTTTTATTAAACCCCCACCTGCACCGAGAGTGTTTCAGAACACACACATAGTTAGGGTGTCCATCAATTAATATCGCTAATAAAAATAAATTTCTTAAAGGTTGATAATATATAGGAAAGATGAAAAAAAATTACGAAAAAAATTTTGGTCGTCACGTGATCAAAATATAGCGATTTCTTAAATATAGCGAAATAGCTCTTTTCACCACCAGGTGGCGCCGAGTGTCAAAATTAATAATGCCAAAGTTTTCCCCTCCAAAAGTCACTCTAGTAAGTACATTTGTAGATCATTATCTTGTTCAGTACTGTTTTAACTGCATTATACAAAAAAATGCATCCAAATAATGCATTTCCGGTCTAATGAGAATTTCTAGAACTCACCAAAATTCTTGAAATATAAATAAGGGGGAACTCGGGTCTGTTCCGATATTCCGCCGGCCAAAATGACACTTCCCCAAAAATTTTTGGTCTCTGTGTTCTGAAACACGCTCGTGCGGTATATCATAAGGGTATATGTTTCTGAGAGAAACCAGAGACTAGATATGACAAAGGGTTTTGCAATATGAATCTTAACCGAATTTGTAGTGGTGAAATAATGTTGCTTTTTTTCCGGTGGATTACGGTCACCGTATGATTGGAAAAAAAGTTTTTTTCGGTAATTTTGAAGCAAGTTTCGATACTGATCTTTGATCATGTGATCGACTAGGAAGTCAGAAAATTTTTCTACACGTATATTTTTCGCAAGTCGGTTACATGCCAAAAACCATTTGTCGGCTTATCTGTCTAGTTCTCTCCCTCGATCACATGGGCCCACCTAAAAAAGACGCGACCTAATGATAGAAGGGCTGTGTATTCTGGACAAGACTTCATTAATTCTGGGATTTCGAAAAGTAGGTACCTTTTATGGACAAGATGTTCAGCTTTTTAAAAGTTTCAATGTATGTTCTCAAGATTATTGTGTATTTTAAAACAATATGTGTAGCGTGTATAAGTTGTGTTTTCTTCGTTTTTGAATCAGATTACCTTAGAATGACGGCCTGCTATGTGTTGGATATAGGCCTTGAGTTTTAAAGATTTGCAAGCTCATAATTTCGGGATAATCGAAATCGATATGTGCATGGCACGGTAAATTAATAAGTTAATCAATATGAGTCATATTAGTGATATATTTATATGAACTCCTTTTTATTTTAGTGCTCAAACGCATATTTGATTTCTGGTTTTTTCTACGCCGGAAATTATCAGTTTTGAATTAGGAAGTTAAAATGAATTTGATCTCATTGAATGGCTGGTCTTATTACATGATGAAGTTGTTCCAGAAATAGGCACGAATACAGTTTGATCTCAAAAATAATAAAAATACAAAAAATTAATATGACACCGGATGAGCCGGTCATATAGATTGACTTCATATTATGAACCATAATACGGAGCGCACCGGTAAATACGAGAGACTACAGAGTGTTGATACATTATTTGACCTCACGGGGGTTGTTGACCAGAAAAGATTCCGGGCACAAAAAAGTTTTTGGCCATCAGGTAGAAACTTAGCTATTTTTAAAAACGGCATTTAGAGCACTACTGTTTTTGAGCATCAAAACTAATTACTTTGATTTTCAAGAATTAAGAGCCGCGTTGTAAATAAATTGCTAACTCTTTGAATTTAAAATTTTGGTCATTTCGTAGGAAGTCGGACTCGTAATTTTTTTTCTAAATTTTTTCCAGGCCAAATTTTTTGAGACATGCGTCAATTTTCTAGGAACAGGAAAAAGCAAAATTTAAAATTCTGACGATCCCCACGTCTACCGAGCCCAAATTAACAAAAAAACAGTAATAACCGGTTAAAATAGGTATTTTTGAAAAAAATATCATGTTCGAATCTAATCCAAAGATTTTTTTTCTCGTTTACTACAGGAGCACCGTTCAAGCATTAGAAATTGGCCGTGCGCTCCTACTCATATAACATGATTAAGCTTATGTCGTGAAAGAAGAACGTCAGGCTTATAGCACAAATTATATAACGCATTTTTCATAAATGCCGTTCCTTTTAGCGCGTCTATTTTTAAACGCAGCCTCACTAAAATTAACCATGAAAAGAAAACAAAGCTTAAATGTTTCAGTCAGTGATTGCGACTCCGAGTTGTGTCCCTATCGGCGCGAAGAGGGAAACGTTGGAAGCACCAGGATTAACCAGAATCTCCATCTGAAAGAAAGACGAAACCTTGTGATAACCTCCAAATCTTGGACACAAAAACAACGAAAACTTCTTGAACAAAAATAACCAACGGTTAATTAAATTACGACAATAAAAAAAAGACTTTTACAAAGAAACACCAGCCATTAAAAACATGACCGACCCTTAAAAAGCTATAAGGCAGGGATCGCAAAATCTTAATTTTGGGGGGGGTGTGGGGGCTTACGGTAGAGTGTGGAAACTAAAAATCACGGTAAATATTTGTCAGCTATCCAATGCACGTTTCCCAATAAGCCTACTATACGGTTTGGCTTTTGGAAAAAAAAAAAAAAAAAAACAAAAAAAAGGTAAAAATGGTCACTAAAAAAGCCTACGTTTTATTAGTGGGCACCCTCTCTGACGATTGAACGGGAAACTAGGCGATATCAGGAAACGGTCTTTTGCATTCAACGCCAACCAAAAAAAGCTCAATGGAGAAATTTTTTTCTTTTCATCGACTAACCGGTTACCAAGTAACCGGAGTTCTATTATATAGGCGGGTTTTTTTTGCAGCGCAATGGCGCTAATGAGCGAAATGTTCTCGAAAACGGTACATACGATCCAAAATTCAAATCGTACTCCAAGAGGCAATGTGATACAGAGGTCTCGCTTAATGTCTCTTACAACGACCGACCGCGTTAATCCGGTAATCATCGAAAACACCGGGTAAATTCAGTTTATCGAGAACAATATGGAATACCCTTACAAAAAGGTGGTTATATTGGGTAAATTAAGAGAAATTTTTTGGCAATATGTTATTTTTGACATGGCGGACACCTACCTGGTGTAGAAAGAGTACGTTTTATGAACACTGGAATGTTTAGGTCCGACTCCTGAAAATATATCTAACCTGGTTAACTTTCGAAGAGAAATTTTTGGCAATAGTTATTTTGACACGTGACAGCCACCTAGTGTAGTAAAGACAACTTTTTATTTAGACACTGACGTATGTAGACCGGAAATAACTAACCCTGTTTAACTTTTTCAAAAGTAAATTTTGGCAAATTTATTTTGGCACTGACACACACCTGGGTAGTAAAGAGCACTTTTTTTATTGAGACAACTGGAATTTATGTTGACCAGGGATCGCAGAGTTTGCTTCTGCTCTACTTTTCACAGGTTGGTGTCACGTGTCAAAAATAAATATTGCCAAAAAAATTTCTCTTGAATAATTTACCCTTATAACCACCTTTTGGAGGTATACCATGAAAATGTCATTCTCGATAAACGAAAATTTACCGATGTTTTTGATGATTACCGGTTTAACCGGTCGTCTGAGCTGTAAAGACATAGCCGAGACTACTGTATCAACCATTGCCTCTGGATACAATTTGAATTTTGGAAACGTATGTACCGTTTTCGAGAAACATTCGCTCCGATGCCCATTGCCGGCTGAAAAAAAACCCGCCCAATAGGATCTTCAGGTAATAAAACTATGGTTCCAATAGATTGGATTTTTTATACCTGGTATCTCAATAAGCTATGGTTTTCGGTAAAGCGTAGAAAGAAGGGTGGGCCCACCTAAAAAAAACTAAACCATGTTTTAACCGAAAATAAGTTGACTAAAATTTGTTTATTGAAATGGAGGAAAATTTGATTGCGATCTCTGAATTTAGAGCCCTAGAACTTGATGAGTCCGAATCGAGAAGAAATGTCCCCGTCCGATTCTAAACTGGGCTCAAACTGGTGTTTCCTGGAAAGTACAAAATTGTTCAAGTATGAAATTCGAAAAACATAACGCCTATCAAGCACAAGTATTACCGGCTATAATGTCCGCTCGGACGTATCGAATCGCAAACGGAAGTGGGAAACACTGGGTTTTCCATTTACCCTTTATTTGACCACGCAATGGACCAAAGACCACTTGAATAGCCGAGAAAGGTCCGATGCGGTCATATGACAACCTTGACCAGAGACTGGCAATTCAGGAGGATAATTTATTCAGAAGGCGCGGAATCTGCGCCATGCAAAAAACTCGCTCGGATTTTTTCTCCGAACCGGTTCACAAAGATAAATTTATACAGCAAAAAACCTTCCCCTGAAAAATCCACAATTCACTTCTATGAGAAATGTAAGAAAACCGGTTCTCCAAAGAAAATATTTCCATTATAACATTTTTTCACATAAAATTAAATTTCTTCAAGGAAATAATGTTTTTAGAAAAATACTGTCAAAGTTCTCTTTTTTTTTCAAATTTTAAACAAACCTTTATTTTACAGAGATTTTAAAGGAAGCATAACTAATACAGTAGGGGGTTTTCGTCCCTGATTTGTCTGTAAATTCAGAATAAATTAATTAAAAGCCCACAGAAGTTGCAGAAGGTCAAGTTAGGAAGTTTCTTGTATGAAATCTAAGCGGACTTTTAGTGATTTTGCGTTTTTTGGCGAACACCTACGCATTTTCGACCTTGGCAAGATTTTCGTGCGTCTTAGTGGCAGTATTTTGATAAAAAACTCCTGAAATAATGTTAATATCAAAATAATAAATTAATTTAAATTATTAAGTAAAAATATTGGGAATTTATTTTGTCCTGAAGTTTTTCTAAAGGAAAACTTCTCGTGTGCGGTAAGAACTAAAACTAGGGTAAATATACCTCCAGGAATTCTAAAATCGTGCTTAATATTATTACTATAATAATAATTGTTGGAATACTCACCGTTCACATAGGAAAGCATGAGACTTTGTATATTCAAATTTTATTCACTCGATATGTATAAGTGTATTTTTGTTTATATAAGATGTTCATAATAAAAGAATCATGGTTTCCTGAAAAATGTTGGTAGAAATTATTTTTTGAAAAACTTTTGCAATCAAAAAGAATGTTAGAAAATAACAATTTATCCGAAAATGTGCTTCCATCTTAGTCGCTTTTTATATCGTAGGCCCACCTAGGGGTACTGTTCCGAGAACTAGACAGATAGCGACAAATCGGTTTTCTTGGCATCTGAATCTAATCGAATTTGGACGCAGGAAGATTTTTTCTTTTTTCCCGTTGATACCGGTAATTCGCTGAAAAAAAGTCGTTTTTTTTAGGTCAATTTTTTGAGCAATTTCAAGGTGACTGATTTCCGGTCACTGATTAACCTAGGAAAGCCAAATAAAAAAATTCTTACTCGCATATTTTTATCCAGGTTCCATACAGCCATTTGTCGCTATCTGTCTAGTTCTCCAGTCGAAATGAACAATGGGCAACCGATTAAAGAAAAATTCGACCTTAATTTAAATTAAATATTCAAGAAAATAATAGTTTGAAAAAATAGTTTTTGAAATTTGTTCGATGAAAATATTTTAGAGAAATGAAAGATCTACAAAAAGGTTCCAACAAAAATTTAATCTTACAAACAGATATGACTGTAATAGGACGCCCGAGGTCAGAAATAGAAAAGTACTTATCCTCAGGCGAAAAGTGACCTTTTTCATCAATAAACCATAGGCTTGGCCTAGTTAAGGAGCTGCACCGGTAAAACTAAAGCGAAGAGTAACAACAAAAATACATGTAGTTGATACAAATTCTTTGACCTCACGGGGTTGGTTTGATCTAAAAAACGATTCGCACAAGTTTTTGGCATCTAGTTGGTGAAAATGACTTTTTAAAACGCCCATTAGAGCATCATAACTCGATTTTTTAAGCATTACTCTTTACCTGATTTTTCAGATAGTTAGAGCCTGATGGTACAAAAAATTTGCCAACTTTTTGAATAAAAATTTTTTGAAAAAAAAATTTGTGAAAAAAAATTTTTCGTCATTTTTGAGCAATTTTGCAGACGACTCAAATCTTCCAAATTTTTCCTTGGAAACCTAATCGTTTCGGTCACTAAGATGTCAAGAATTCAGGCGCAAACACGAAAAACTATTGTGCTTAACTTTACTTTCGTTACTTTATGCGTCAACCGCCGGTAATTTAACCTATAACACGGTATATCCGCAAATTATCCTTTTTGATTTTTTTATTTTTCAGAATTATTCTTTGTCCTTTGAAATTTCTGCTTAAGATTTTTCTCCTTCCCGTATTTTCGTTAATTGCCGTTTACTTAGAAATGGCCCGGTGCGCCTCCATGTCCAGTCTATGGTGTTTTTATATGAAGAAAAGTACTTTTCGCTGTACAGTACACTCATTTTGGACTCGAAGCCCGTCCTATTAAAAGTTCATATTGCTGTAGAAATTAATTTGTTGAAACCTTTTGTAGAAATTTTTTCTAAAGATATTTTTTCAATCAAATAAATTTTCAAAT
>SCLH01002281.1:141593-154228 GCA_004367855.1 Oikopleura vanhoeffeni
GTCGTGTGCGTTTAAGAGGATAAAACAACAAAAAATTGGCGATTTTCGAAAAGTAGGTGCCTCTAACAGGACAAAATGGGGCGTTAAAATTGTAGTGAGAAAAAAAAATTACTTCCCATAATAATGTAGCGAAATTTGATTTTTCGATTTTCAGGTGAACATAACGACAAAAATTTATCGGTCCTCTAAGATGCATAGGGTGCGCAGCGGTCAAATTCTAATTTTTAAATTAAAATAATGAGGACCTTATAATATGTATAGTATATATATGTCTAATAATAAGATAGAAATGAGAATAAAAATTTTGTATTTGCACATTTTGGGCCAGGGAATAATTGAGGTCAAGATATAATCGGCTATTTTCAATTTTTCCCGCTGTCTAACGTCTCTCGCATAGTTCTCCTATGCCATTGATAATGCTTTGTGTAATCTTCTGCATTAAATTGAAAAAATAAAATAAGTATTATAATAATATATTATATTTATCTATATTATCTGTAATCGACAAACAATTTTATCGTCTCTAGTCTTAGGTGGTGGAAAATGCGATAAATCAAAAGATTTTTCCGTTTGTTCGAGACTTACCGCTTAGATACGGGCTATATCATGTCCTTTGTCTATATATAGCTTATATTATTATTATTGTTATTATATTGGTGTCATCATATTATATTGCTTTAATTATATTAATTATATTGTATATTATATATATTTAATATTATAGTATTAGATTTTTTTCGAACATTTTTTGAGATTCACTTCATCAGGCGTGTGTTTTATCACAAAAAAAATTCGAGGAATTTTTTTTTTTTTTTTTGAAAAATTTTTTTTTTGAATTATTTAAATTTTTTTGTTTGTCTGAATTGTTATTTCTTTCAACAACGCATGAGGCTTGCATTTAGTGCGAGTTTTCCAATTTCCTGATATTATGTAAGTTTGAGACAGCGTGTCAAAATTCACGTTTTACACGTTATACAAAATATTTGACTTAAAATATATTATTCAATTATATATATTCATTATATATCACGAGGACACTGATAATTCACTTTATTTGTTATACGTTGGGTCAAGTGTTTCAGCGTGGTGTTTTAAAAATCAACCGTTGTTACTTCATTAAATTATTATATATAGGGTTTTTGGATAATTATTAATATAAGTAAATTCCAATAATGATATATAGTTACACGGACATTTAGAAATGAAAAGAAATATTGCCATCTCGTAAGATTTGGGCCCCTACGATAAAGCAGGGGTAAATAAGTGAGTTGAAGGGTGATGGAAAAAAAAGCTGTAATGGGAGTGGGGTCGCTCGATTTGGGTGCTTGTGCCGATTTCATGCAAACAATGCATAGTATGATTCCATTATTCTCTTTGTATGTGTCCTATCAAGATATTTTGGAAAAGTCAATAATCTTGTTACTAGCCACTCGAAACACAGACTAAAAAACCTCTTAATATTCATTATTCTTCTCTTATATAAATATCGCATTTTGATTTTTGTTCTATTATTTAGACCTTCAGAGCGTTGTTATATTCTTATTTTATATGAGTTTTTATTTGTTGGATCGCTAATTATCGTAAAAATGTAGTTTTATAGAATTTGTTGAAAAACTGAGTTTCAGGAGGCTCTTCACAAACTACTCCTCTGTCAATTTCGGTTTATGAGTGATATATTATATTATTAGTAGTGTTGATAGTTGATTGTGTTTTTCAGTCATTAATATTATTGATGTTGATTATCTGTTTGTATATCTATTTATCTATAATTGCATATTTGAAACTACAAGAATATAAATTTATTATTATTATTATTTTTTCTTATATACTGAACACTTTTAATATTTAATCTTCAGAAATTATCCTCAGACTTGCACCAGATAAATATACTTACTGATTATAATAAAAATTGCAAAAAAAAATGAAGGTCGTTTTCCGCGATGGTATGCGTTTGGATGCCTCATGCTGAACTTTAAAATCGAGAAAAAATCTTCAATTGGAAAAGAGATTAGTTCTATATTAATAGCAGTTCTTTGAAAGTTTTTAAAGATTTTTTTCGATTTTTCAGTCAAAATACGATCAACGACTGATCTTGCAAATTGAGGAATAAGTTGATTTTTTAAGTACACAAATTAGTACTCAAATTACGTCCGAGAAGAATTTTCTAGGACTAGTTAACACAATAGATCCTAAGAAATTCAAGAACATAACAAATTACCAATACGTCACAGAATTTATTTTTAAGATAACAGGGATTATTGTTATGCACATACATTACAAACTTAGTTTTTGCATTAATTTCGTCACGTGATTTGTAATTCGAGAGCTTGTGTTGAGAAAAAAATCCTTCAAAGACGTTTCAAGTTCATAAACAAATGTTTGAGCGTTATTTGAGTATCGTTTCTCAAATAAAGTCATGAAGTGTATCCGTCATATCAAAGTTCACCGTACCCCAGAAGAGAACAGAAGGTTGCGAAGCTATTTAAAAGAAAATTGTACATCATGGGTCAATTATGTACTGTAAGGCGCTAGAGAGCAAAAATTTCCGCTGTGATATCTGAACAATTTTTTGCTCTCGGTGACCTTTAAGTAAATTAATCATGACCACGATAGTTCCTAATAAATTGTTTTGGAAAAAGTCGATCCTACCGATCATTTTCACCCTGAACTTAAACGAGAACATAAAAATTTCCACACATTCAAGGAGTGTTTTTAGCTAACGAATTTTGTAGTAAAATACTTATTTATTTTTAGACAGGATGTCGATAGCAAACATTTCAAGTTGAATATGCAGTAGTTTTAGAAACGAAAGAGGCTTCGTTAACTTAGAATGGCGACTCACTTCCGAATCGAGTCTGGGTACAGATTGACTTCTAATGTCTACGAAGTTAATCAGGAGTTAATAGTTTGAGTGCATAACGGTCCAGTAATATTTATTGAGTATAATTCGAAATTGCCGCCTACGATACGTAAATTACTATTGATTACGTCACAATAGGGAAAATCCAGCAATTTCACCTGGTCAATTCTCGATCCAGCAATTTGACTTCGGTCAACTTTTTCTATTTTTGGTTGATCATTGTCAATTACAAGTTTACGTAACTAGTGGCAGGATTTTCTGTATATTCGACTGTAAATCTACTAAAAGTTCAAAATTATGATAAAGCCTGATAAAAAGGTAAAATTGTTAAAATATTTCTTTGATCTGACTTCATACGAGTTGATCTTATTATATTTATTACTTTTTATTCTGGTATTATTCAGAACTGCGCATAGCGGACCGCTCGAAATTAATTTCATTTGTTCCATAATACTTAGAAAAAATGAGGGGTCGATTCAAGGTTTCAAATTCATCGCTCGTATATTCATCAGATTTTTTTTGGTATTCCAGTGGATCATTGTTATTAGATTGATTCAAAGTAAAAGAAACGTAGACCTAGATTTTCACCAATTTAAGGTCTCTAAAAACAATGTATTAGTAAATAGAAAAATGAAATTCAAAAAAATAAAAATTTGATGTTAAAATTTATGCTGTAAGTATTTATACTGAAACAAATAAAAAAATGTTCAAGCAAATGAATATCTGATAGTTGTGATTTCGAAAAAAAAATTTATCGAAAATTTTCCGATTTATACCATCTCTAATATGTGAAAACCAACAAAAAAAAAGCCAAAAAATTGAGAATTTTAAAAAGCTGCTCATTTGACCCTGTCCAAAAACTTCTACTTAAAAATTTTTTTTTCAAAGATTGTCTTTTCAGATGGCGCTTCTATCTTATGATCCATGAGCACTAACGAACAAAATTTGGTTTCTTAGTAACTGTCACAAAAACTGGGTTTTTGGCTTTTGACGACCTCTTTCGTTGACCTATAAGTACACTTTTGAAATTTTATTCTTTCGATATATTTTTTTGAACTCGTGGATATATTTAGTAACTCTCTGAAGCCAACCACAACAATAGCGCGGAGCAATTTGAAAATCGGGATTTCACCACCGTTATTTTATCTAGATGCACGACAGTAATAATAATTTGAATTAATTGAAATAAATTCATCCCCGCTTGAGGGTATGGTGGTTCCTAATTTGACATTTTCTCGATAAAATATTAGCCAAACAAGGCCTTGAGTATATAATTCAGATAAGCCAGTTTGTAGAACTAGCCTTTAACTTGCGTCAAAACGTGCCAAAACTTTTTTGGATGCTTACACTCCGTGACACATAAGCGAAACAAGAAGACATTACTTAAAACGGAAAATCTATCTCTTCCCAGGTTTTATTATGGAAAAACAGTGGCGTTTTTGTCGATAAGTGCAATATTTTTCCTAAGACATGCAAAAAACCACCGTTTTCTGGACATTACGCCTTGAAAAATCTCTCTCCTCCCAGGTTAAATTTGCAAATTAGCTCAAAATGTTGCAACAGCTAGTTCGAAACAAATAGAAACTTTACAGTGGCGTTTTTTGCAATTTCGACCCCAACCTCAAAATATGAATTTTTCAAGGTCACGTGAAAAAAATGTGATTTTTTCGAAAGTAGGCTCAAAAGAAAGCTGGGGAAACACTGAAGAGAAAGTTGGTTTACGTCAACCCAATATTTTCAAGTTTTAATGGTCAAATTGACACAAACATTATTTTTGCACATAATTTTGAGAAAAATACTTAGAATACATACTTTGAGAAAAAACGGAAAATTTTCTATAAATTTTTTGTTGTTATTTGGGTTGTTTTATGCGTGCAAAACATAAACAATTGATTTGGTGCATTTTTATGACGAAATAACTGCAGAAAATGTAGGAACTACCATACCCTTAAGGATGTGGGGGACGATAATCGGGCTCTTTTTTACACATTTTCAAGCGAAGTTTCTGAGAAACCTGGCTTCAGAAATATTTTTTTTACCAAATACGTAGAACAACTCTTAAGGAGGTTGCCAGTACTATTCAGAGCATCTGATACTTCGTATAGAAAATGGTTTTTAGTAGGCGTCCCTCAAACTACTAAAAAGCCTACTCCTCATTCATTTCTCAGCATTTTCTTCTTGTTATTTGCAATTTAAGTTCAAAATATGAATGCGCATAAAATTTTGCCCCTAGTGGTCAAAACAGCGTATTTGGAAGCCTCACGGAAAAGCCTACTCCTCCTTGAAAATATATAGAAATTTTTCAATTTGTACATCATTTTCACCGCAAAGCCTGGATTAAGGTCCGAATGAAAGCCCTTTTCCGATTTTTTTTCCAAAGTCTCAGGAACGACTTGTGAATTTCTAGTTTTTGATGAAATTCTGCACAATAAATTTTGTAAAACCAAATTTATTTGAAAAAAAATCTGAAAAAATCCTGGGAGTATAAAAACTCAGTGACAAATTCTCTACGAAATAAGGCAATCAGAAAAGTTATCTGATAAATCTTAATTATCGTCACCCTTAATATATCCTTTAATTTCAACCCCCGAAAAACCGACTTTTCTTTGAAAAAATCTCAAAACCAAAAAAAATCTTTGAGGAAGTTGTAGGGTTGTTGAGGCGAGTTTTGAAGTTCGATGGTAGAGCATTGTCCGGGAACCTCTTGCGTTAATCGTTTTGCCATAGCGCTTTTTTCCTGCTAATCCTTTCTTTGCTGCCTGCTTTGTCTTGCAAAATCACCTAATGTCTTGACTAATGGTTTCGGTTTTTGTCTATTTGTTGTATATTTTGTTGCGAGAATTGTGACAAATATGATTTTTTCAGAAGTTATCCTAAAAAGGTCCATGAGAATAGTTTTCTAGTTTTATTATAAGAAAGGGCACAATAAGTTAAGGTGATTTGGCCTTTGGTTGCTGTTCTTATTCATGTCTCTTTTCTTCGTGATGGCGACGTCAAGAAAAATTAACAGATTTTTTTAAGAGCAAATGGGTCTTCTTTGCAAAGGTGACGGAGACGACTGGTGGCTTTTGCGCCGATTTGATTCAGCATGCGTGACTAAAAGCAGATTATATAGATGAGCCTGGAAAACTTTCTGTGTTAGAAGGTCAGCAACCTCTTTTCTAAGAAAAGGCACGTTTAGAGATGTTTTTTTCTGTTTATAAAATGACTCAAAAAGGGTCCTTATTGGCTTGAGAAGGACGTGGTATGGTCTTATTAGCCGACGCCTCGTTCTACAAAGGATTTGCTGGAATAACTATCTTTGATATCTCATTGTTTGCTCATATAGATGTGCGCCGTAGACGCACTTGCAGCAAGACAAAATGTATCCAAACCGGAACGACAAAACGACTGTAAGAAGTAGCATGTGGTTAGTCGGTGTTTTTATGACGTCGGGCTAAATGACTCTTAAAGGTTCCAATATACGCTAGAAAACAAGGTTAAACAAATCAGAATGAGGTAGGCACGAGATCTGATTCGGTCATTTCTTGAAATAATTATGAAGCATAAGCATAAATGCTCTAATGCTGTTAACTGCGACTCGTTCGTATTGCTTTTTAGTACAAGACCACCGGAAGGAGGAATATCATATATATCCGAACACCTGACGCATACTCTTGGTGTTTTATTTGTGACCCTAAACTGATCCAAACTTTAGACTCTGGGAAACTAATAAGTCAAAAAACCGTTTTAAAGGCTGCTCTATAAATGCGAACTATTATAACAAAATTAAATTTATGAACTGCTCATTTTAGACACCTTCGATAGCATGACGGTTAACGAATATATGGTGCCTTTTTACATAAAGAAAAGTTATTAGAGATAGATCAACATCAATCGACATCGAACGTCTGAAGAAAGAGATGCAGACGTTAAATATGAAAATTATGAAGACCAAATGACCAACTCTTGTATACGAGAAAACGGGTGTATTGCACTCGAAAAATATCGATTCCTGAACGTGGCAAAAGTTTGTCGCATTCCAAATGATAAAAAAATTACAAATTCAAAATGCCCTAAGGAAAAGACTGATTTCGGAAATTTCTTCCACGTCGCAATATAACTAGCTAAATTATGATTTCAGGTTACCTCAAAAGAATAAGAAAGGTAATATAAGGAACGGACATGGTAACGCAGGCAAACGCTAAGTCTACAAAGATAAAGAAGGTTACGCAGAAAAAGGAATATACGCAGAAACAATAAACGCGAATCGTAGTTACAGTTTGACACAATACATGTACAATTATAGCGAATAACTGTTTATGTTTTGTGTAACAAGCAAGACCAAAAAAAGCCCCGAACATCATGCAACAAAAATCGCTTCACAAAAATGATCACGGCTTAGTAGCACAACAGTTCCTACTACCAGTGGCTGTTCTCCAGCTGGTCTTTTGAGCTTAACTTTCGAAAAAATGAAGCATCTTATTTTTCGCGGATATGTTTCAGCGTGTACTCTGAACAAAAATTTCATATTGTGGTTTTGGGGCTCGTAAGAGTATAAACAATACCGCTCTTCAATCAAAACAAATCGTTCTCTTCGTAATCAGAGACCTCTCTACTTATTTAGCGTAGCTTTGCACTATGCCATTTATTTATAATTAAACTAGAGGAGATTAGAATTTTGTGCCGATTTGGAAGATTATCTTCTACAAAACGAGAACAAGAGTCCGATCGTATATTCCTAGAAGAAGAAAAATAACAGCGAATACTACTAATAGAGTGCTCACAACATGAAGTATTTGTATCAGATCTAACTATATTCAGGTTATGTTCATAAATAGGTGTTTTCACTTATGTTCTTGCGGTTAAGCACATAGGAGATAGGATATCTACTCCGATTGTTTTGAGTCTTAGGTTCACCCGACTAGATTTTGTCTTTAGTGTTTCGAGGAGTTTGTTTCCTATCAATAAGTAAGAAATTAAGTGGTGACACAAAAATTATTTACGTCAAAGATGAAGCGAGCTATTATAATATACATGCATAACTAAGGGACTAAAATGTCTCGAAATAAGTAGTTTCCTGAACCCCGTTTGCGCTTAAATCATAATTACTCGAGAAAAGTTCAGAACTTTAGGTCATTGCGAGCACCGTAATCTATTAAGATCTTTGGCGCCTGCTTTAAATAACGAATGATGCGCGACGAGAATTGTGCAATAGGTTTATATTTATATATATTATTATTGCTAAAGTAGAAGTAAATGTCACGTAGTTCATATTTCCTTAGAGTGACTTGGAATTCCTAGCATGACGAGCGATCTTCTCAATTACGCTGTCGGTGGCACGCGCACCTAAGTGGAGAGTCAGAACCAATTGAAGGATTGTCAATGAATTGCGCATCTCAAGGCTATTTTCGAACCTTAAAGGTATGACTTAAAGTAATTAACAAAGAGAAATGACGAATAGCGAGAAAGGTCGAAGTGCAACTGCTAGCTCGTAATCTGATGTCCTCAAAATTATTTGTTACTCTAGTTAAACTACCCCACACCCTTGCTAAAACACTTGCGGCAAAAACACTCACGGCGGACCGCGTCGTTGGGCTCACGTCGCGACCCTAGGGGTGCTGGTCCCGCGCCCGGATCGGCGGGGCTCGTCCGGTCACCGATCTTCTTTCACCCAGTCCATCTATTGAACTTGGATGCGTTAAATAGTGCCAGATGAATACATCTCACTTTACTCCTAATCGGAACCTTGAAAAGCAAACTAGTGGGCAGATATATAGATACTTCTGTGGTTCTGAGCGAGATGCAGAACCGTGTTTTCTAGGAACATCTGATGTGATACACAGGCTACTTTTATAAGCCACCTTTCGCCCGCATCTTGTTAAGACCCCAACAAATCCCATCGCACGCACTCACAGCTCGGTTCAAAAACATAACTTCATTCATATGAAATATCTATGAACCAAATCAGCTGACAGTGCACCTGCGGTACGGTGTCTTAGGGTCAGAACTCTTTAAATAAATTGACGGCACCGGGTAAGTCTCCACCATTTGATTATCTGGGGGCGTAAGGGCGTCACTACATGTGCAGAAACATGGCAGGATTGACGGGTGTTTATTGTTACAATTCATCCTCAATCAAAGCCGGAAGCTGAATACGGGAAGTCTAAATGCAACACTTGTAATAAAGTTGGGCTGTATCACGCCTTCGGTTGAGCCCCCCCCCACGGTGGCTCTAGGGATCCGGTATGCCAAGTCTGCTGAAACATCGATTGGAGGGCAAACATGTATTTTTCCCGGCCGCCTGTAATTGCCTAGGAATCAGAACAAGGTACCGTATAAATATTAATCTTTCGCGATGCACAAAGAATATTTTCAGAAGATAGCTATGGGTAGATAATTCTCTTATTAGTAAGTGGACTACCTTTGGATTTGTTAAAAACAAATAAGCGAGGGAGTAGTCAGGTCAGAAAAACAAAATCTTCCGCCGCGAAATAACTTTTAGACCCAATCTGACCCTACGGGTTTGTATGCATTGAAGAATGTATGACTGTAAATTCATGTGATATTAGGAATGGTCAGAAACTGTTCAGTGGTGAACAGAAATTCGAGATCAATACAGTATAAATGCAGAGCGCGGAACAACCATTTAGATAAATCCGCCGCGTCGCCCTAATTTCCATTTCGAAAATTGATGAAAAAAGTGTAGTTTTTACGGAATTGATAAGAATAAGGCCGCAGACTATACCACAATCGCATAATGCGCGATGCACAAACAACAAACATGCTTACTCGACCCACTTTCCTGGCTTTAAGTAGCACACTTTGGATTCTGTTAACACAAATAATGCACCAGTATTATATTTATCTATCTAAAATAAAAAATATTCAAGAGATTATAGAGCGACGTCTGACCTATTGGTTTGTGTATGAAATTGTGTAAAAAATTACGAATTTATACTGATTTTTCATCTGATCACAAACTTGAATTACGTGGTTATCAAATGCTCCAGGAATGGCAACTGTTGATTTCGTTTAGTTTCTGCATATTAGTCAAAGTCGTAAACCGAAAGGAGAAACACGGAAAGTTAGAAAACCGGGAAGTGAAGTACGCGAACTTAATAAATGCCAACGTGTAAACAAAATCGTTAATCGCGTAGGTAACCTAATACTCTCGCATTGTTTGTAATTAACATGGGAAAACATTATATTGTTACATGATATATGTCTGTGACGTAGAACATGCGAGATAATTATCAAACCATCTGTTTCCTGCGATGTGGGACAAGTAAAATTATTTGATTCTAAGCTTGCGTACAGGGTTTGATACTCATCGGTATGCTTCCTGATTTACCAACCATTTCGGGCTCTATAAGTCTTAAAACAAATGTACATTTCAATGAATTCGACGGGCTTCACAAATCATTCGAAATATGTCAAACCACACCAATTTCTAGACAAATCTTGTACCATGAAGGTGGTGGGGATTGGTCTTGAAGATATTTACTGTTAATCTATATTATTTCATTGAGGTATCGTGTTAAAATTGGCAAATTGTTTACAGGCAGAAATTAAATTATATAATCTCAAAAATCAAATATCAATTTAATTAGGGGTCGAAATTAAATTTTGCCAGCACATAAGATGTAGTTATTCAAAAATTGTGGAGAGCTCCCGCGGATTCCTTATTTACTACTTTGGTTTTTCGCAGGAACACCCGTATATTTTACGACGCCCTGGCTGAATTAGTTCGGCGGTCAGAGCAGATAATATAAATTGTTTTTGCGATGCAGAAATAGTAAATTTTGCTCGATACGCAAGTTTTGACCCGCTTTAGTTCTATATCAACCTGTACTAACCATTTTTTGGCAACATTTATTTTTTTTTTTCTCATAACTTTATTCTAACATTCGCAGGAATTTTAAGCTTTTTCTCACCCTGCTAAGTTGTAGATATTTGGCAACAATTTCTACTAGAATTTTTATGCATACTGTTTGCTTATTAACAGCATGGGTGCGGCCGTTATACGCCTAGATACGCCGACGCGAAAAACCATACGTGAGCCCTCACAATACGCCCCCACGCATCGAAAAAAAAAAAACTTTTTACTCGGCCCCATGGAGTCCGCGTATAGGTGAAAGGCAAAAGATAGGCGTTTTAACCTAAAAGTCGAACGTAATAGGGGAGCAGTAATCCCTTGGAAAGTATTTTTTATACAATAAATTTAAAATCCAATTTAATTATTTCTCTGCTAGCGTCTTCATTTTGATTAAATTGTATGTCAACTCGGAGGGGGTACATCGTTGACTTTGTCTGTAAAAATGTCCCTTCTGCACACCAAACTTTCGCGATGTGTCTTTATTATATATTTGCATCGTACACGCTCATGTAATTTGACCGTCACTAGACTAATATTCCCAACCACAGACGTGCAGTGCACGCACATGGTTGATGATCAGATATATGTACCCCTGTTTTGTCCGCACAATCATTCTACCAATTCTGAGAAATATTTGTTCAAAAAATTTGGATACCATTTGCTTCTATTTCGTTATTAGAAAATTGATTTTGGGAAATTTGGTTTTTTAATCAGACTAGCTAGATGATTAAACCACACTGGGTGTAGTGTTCTTATCAGCACTCAGTGTTGGAACTTTAAGTCTGCTTAGCCCAAAGTTACGAGGGGCTATGGGAATCAACGGAACCGCCTTGCCCAAGAACGCACAAAAGACACAACTTCTGAGGGTGTCTGTCTCGTAACTTCGCGCTCTCGCTTTTTGGTTGAGGCAAGAATATGACACATGAAATAATTTGTTCGACGGAATTCAATCAACGGGCTACTATGATAGGTGAGTCTTTCTGAGACTACTCAGAAAACTGCCATCCCGCATTTCTTCGTACCCTCGCTTTGTATAACGCGAGGGGTTATTTCATACAACGTACAGTTCACCTTTTATTCGACCAGTGAGAGCCCCTTGTCGAGTCTCTGATTTGCTCCGTGGACGTCTAATAAACGTTTTGATGCTATACCCTCTGGTCCATTCTCTTCTACGTCTTGCTTATCGCCAGATTGGCCTCCTGGAATAGAGGTCTGGAGTTTCATTTAATCTAATACACGGTCCAACGTGGTCTAATTTTAAATAAGCCCATAATATATTTTTTCCTATTCATCCTTGAAAAGATTCATCCTCAGACAACGGGACACAATTTGCTATAACAAATTATAAAACACATTAATGGGTGATAAGAAAAAGAGAAAGTCTGCGCGCGGAAACAATGACCTCTCGACAGTTCAAATCGCACAAAGTGCATACTAATAGATAAATAACATTTATTTATATTTGAGAAACTAACCGATATGAAACATCTCGGGAATGATTTTGCTATTGCATCACAATGTCTAGCCCCTAATACATAGTAAATAAATTATAACAGACTTTTTTTACAAAATTTCAAATACGGTTAAATTGGAGTAATTGTTCGTGAATATTTAATTCTCGTTCAAGGTACACAAATTCAGCATTTTCACCGTATAAACTCCTGAAAGTACTCTAGGCCAAATGAGAGAAGGGTGACTTTCTTCATAAAACAATGGGGTTCAATTACCTATGGGCTCAATATTATGTACCTGGGTCAAATAGAGAGAAAAGAAATGGTCAATTCACAGGGAATTTTCTCTCTGGCGGCCACTTTTCGAGAGTGAACATTTATATTATTGGACCCATAGTTCTTAAATTATTTCATCAAAAATGGTCGACCTCTTTCGAATTTTTATGAGGCTTCTTTGACAAGTTCC
>SCLH01002282.1:0-19480 GCA_004367855.1 Oikopleura vanhoeffeni
TCCTCAGATTTTTTACAACTGCCCTAGAACTGTTTTGAAGCGTGATTGAAAGGTACCAAAAAGCGACACCTACCCCCTTAAACACAAAATATTAAATCAGTTTTTATCGGCCTTCGGCCGATTTGGGATAATTTTTATACAAAATTAAATACAAAATATAATATCCTCCTTTTTCGGCTTTCGGCCGATTGAAGACTCATTTTGTCAACGAAATTAAATACAAAATATAATATCCTTCTTTATCGGCCTTCGGCCGATCTGGAGCTTATTTTTCAACAAAATTGAATGAAAAATCCCCCCTTTATCAAAGTTCGGCCGATTTCGGGCTCAATTTTCAACAAAATCAAATACAAAATATAAAATCACCTTTGTGAACTCCTGCGGTCAAAACACGGTTTTGTGCCGTTGTTATTAAGACAAATGATTGCCTTCGCAATCATCGTATTGGCTTTTAAAATATAAAATAACATTTCAATGTTTTTTGGTGTATCTCGCAGGGCTACTCACGCAACATTCTGTTTAGTTAGGTCCGCCTAGAAATTAAATAAAAAACCCCCCCTTTATCGGCCTTTGGCCGATTTCGGGCTCATTTTTCAACAAAATTAAATACAAAATTCCCTTTTATGGGCCTTCGGCCGATTGAGGACTCATTTTTCAACAAATTTTCGTCATTTTGATTATGCTCAACCATTTCCTTTGTAAAAAAAATTAAAAATATGTGTTTCGTCTTATTTGATCATGCGGTTTCATTTCCGGGTCAAAAGTGACTTTTGAGCATTTTTATTTTTCAACCAATCAGCGATTGGCATAATTTTGAAAATTTATCTGAAAAAATTAATTTGAATGAATCTTCAAAAAATTACCTATCTAATGGTTACTTTCATTTATTTCTTATAATGAGCTTTCCTTTAAATGCTAAATACCGTGCTGCTCTTTACATCACCAAATCATGGAATCGCCAGTAGCACCACCTGTGGTCATCTAAGACCCATAGTTGCTAATACCGTTTCACAAAGTCGATGTTTGCGCATCTTTTGAGTACCATAAATCATTGATTTCAAATAATTCGAGTTTTTGGGCACCTACATTTCCGGTGCTACACCACGTGACAATGTCGTTCAGTAAATTTAAATTGAGAGCAGAATTTTACGCTCTACCCAAAAAAATAAGTCAGCATTGAAAAAAAAATGTACATTTAGCTTTGTTTTGAAAAGAAAACTTTGACCGCCCGAAACAGCGCCACCAAGTGGTTGCACCAAAAAATATTTCAAGCAATAATTTTCGCGGTCAAAAACAATACTATGTTCGAAGTTTTTAGATTCATAGCACCTTTTTATCGGGTTGCTGATTTTTGCTCGGGAGGCCTAAAAGTGCTCTTTACACCACCAGGTGGTGTCGAAAGTTGAAATAAATGATGTCAAAATTTTTTAAGTTTAAGTTCCCTATGAAAGTTTCTTTTCAAGTTTGAATTATGATTAGTTCTATTAAAACTGCCGGCTACCGGTATTTTCAGCTTATAACCGGTAAACCGGTGGACCCTGAAAATCGATATTGTTTTTTATTGGTAAAAATTTCGTCGGCTATAAAATGCAGAAACCCGTTTCTTAATACCTACTACGGTTTTGCTCTAGACGGGGGAGGGCTGCCTAAAAAAAGTTCCCTGAACAGAATTTTAGTAAATTTCGTCAAAAAAAACATTCAAACTCAAATAGAAAAAATTCGCTCCCTTCGATTTTGATTTTTTGACCTTCACTTATAGCCAAATGGTCCAATCTTCAATCTTAACAAATAAAACGAAAGTAGCACCAACACACTTTGGCGCTAGAGAGCAAAAACTCACTTAATTTGAGTTTTGGCCACCTTGTGGTCAAAATATAGAATAACCATAAGCAAAAACTTTTTTGTCCAGACGATTTCTAATCTTTTGGTACTAATTGAACCCTAAATTGAATCCTATGAAAATGTGTTACATCATTTGAAACAACTTTTTTTTTTATTTTAAAAGTAATTAAGGTTGATTTGTCCAACAGATTCGGAAACTTAGAAAATGGTGTCCATGATATTAAAGGACATCACTGGTTTCACTCCATTGATTGGGAACTACTTTTCTTGCAGGGATTGAAACCGCCATTTCTGCCTAGACTTTTCGGAGAAGCAGATACAACCAATTACAAAAAATATATAGAAGAAGACCTTA
This sequence comes from Oikopleura vanhoeffeni, assembly GCA_004367855.1. Taxonomy (NCBI): domain Eukaryota; kingdom Metazoa; phylum Chordata; class Appendicularia; order Copelata; family Oikopleuridae; genus Oikopleura; species Oikopleura vanhoeffeni. The sequence goes on from SCLH01002282.1 coordinate 2,198, forward strand.
AAATTGGTGAAACAGAAAATTTTGGGAAAGAATTCGAAAACTTTTGAAATACTAAAAAAAACATTTATATTAATAAGTTGTGACTCAAAAAGCACAAGTTTTGAAAAAAATGCTCTAATAAAAAATCAGAACAAAATTGCGTGAATTCATTAAAATTCAAGTCAAGCTCAATCCAGATCTCGTAGAGTCTACGCTGTAGTCAAGTTATTACCCCCACCTCTGAGGTGGCACCTCAATAACGACATGAGTGAAATAGCTACTACGTGGATGAGACACTCCTGAGATCTGGATGGAGTTCGGCTTGAAGTAGAATTATTTTTTTAGCGACTATTTGATTCGATCAATTTACAAATTAATTTGACTTAATTTTTAATAAAGTTAACTTTGATTATCTGAAAACTAAAAAAAACACCTATGCTGCATAGGCTATCATATCAGGCGAAAGCTCAAATTGATAATGGATACCAGGAGTCGGCAGTACCGACTCGGCACATTTAAAAATGTTTGAATCGGATCGGTTGACTCCCAAAAAAATGAATTCGCTCGGTGCACCGCGGTGGCTTTGTCGATAAATTTTGATCGGATCGGTTAACTAGCCAAAAACGGATCGGATCGGTTTTTTCGTGCAACGGAACCAAAAAACCGAATTGAACTTAATCGCCTGAATTATAACCCCTTTTTGGTGATAAATCTTTTCACACATTTTTTCAAAATTAATTTTATTTTTTATTAAAAATACTAACATGTAATATTCCACAAAAAGTGCGATTTTTTAAATAATTACTATTTTATTGGGGTTTGCTCGTGACCATTGTTAATGCGTGATAAATTCTTTATTGATCAGCTCAAAAAAGCAGAGAAATTCTACATAAGAATATATAAACCAAATCTTAACTCGTAGACTTGATTTCTGCCATCTAGCTGCCATTCACCATTTAATCGAATTTTACGACGCTTAATCATTAATGACAAGATCAGTTATAAAGTTACCAATAAACTTTCAAACAAAATGACGTTTGTGCGTTTTTTTTTGAAAATTTTTACTGTATCACAGTACTTATTTCTTGCAAACAATTTTCGAATCACCAAATAAAACCGTTGATCGTGATTAGAAAAAAAATTCTAAGACTTTTTTCCATTACACCATAGCCCGAAAATGATCATGTGACCATATATTCAAGAAATAAGGTCGGCCAAAGTAGTACTGTTTTTTTCAAAAATTGTTTAAGAGGGTGGTCACCGCAAATCTAGACAAAAATCTGTAATGAGGTTATTTTTCTTAGAACGTTCAAAACTTCATATTTTCTGTATTTGAAATCAAGAAGTGGTTTTTAGAGTGCTTACTACCCTCGAAAGTACTATTCTAGAAAATAGTCTTTTTTGTTGGCAATTTGATTTTAAGTTTTGAGACTTAATTTTAATCGCAAACATATCAAAAGTATATTTTCTGAAACTGCATTAAATTCTGCGTCAGAAAGGTTATCAAGATTTATTTTCAAAAAGAATTTTTTCTGACTAAAATTTAATTTTGACTTGTGACTACGACCTCTCTGGAGGACAAGTAGGAGGTTGAATCAAAATTCTCTGAGTTCATTTTTATGAACAAGTGTTTGACCTTTGCTGAGATTATAATCAAAAAATCAATTTTTGAAATTTTTTCAAAATAGTTACTTTTTGAAAACCCAGGGTTTATACGCTAAAATAACCGTTTTTCTAGATTTAAAGCGCTATAACTGTTTTTCAAAAATTCTTTGCGTTCCGTTTTGTGAAGATTATTGATTCTGTGGTTTTAAAAAAAAATGAAGTCCATATTTCTTAAACTCCGGGCTCAGTTACATTTTTAATTTTTCAAAGAGAAAATTTTCCAACGTCATTTCCGGCGAAAGTGACTATCAGTGCAATCAACTTTGACCCTGACTCGACGCCTATTGACTCAAATATTTCATATCTGGTAGTTTCATATCTTTTTTGTTTCTTCATTCAGCGTGTAACCGACTACAAAACTACGTTTTTGGCCAATTTTGCGTTGACCACCCCCTTAATTCACTTTTTGAAATAAGTGAAGAAGTTCTTTAGAAGTTTTTAAGACTTTTTTCATTGCACCAAAGTCCAAAAACTATCACGTGACCTTCAAATTAAGAAATAAGGTTTCGGTTCAAGTACACAAATACAGGGTGTAAGGTTTTTCCCTTCTTTTTTCCAAACTGGTTACACTTGATTTCCGCCGTTTTGATTGGTTGAATCTGAGAAAACTCTTCTGACAACCAATCAAAACGGCGAAAATCAAGTGTAACCAGTTTGGAAAAAAGAATGTAAAAACCTTACACCCTGTAGTACTCAAATTACGTCGAAAAATTTTAAAGGCAAATAAACACATAATTTAAGAATTTTGAACATAATGGTATTTTCCAAAAACGTCAAGTGATCTCATTTTTCAAGAAATAAGGCTTCATTTATGACATATTCCAAACCTTATTTTTCAATTATTTCGTCATGTGATTTTATTCAGACTTTGCTGTAATGAGAAAAAAGTCTTAAAAGCGTTTGAAGTTTATCAACAAATTTTTTTGACGTAATTTGAGTACTTTTTAAAATTACCGTATATCAAATTACCGTCAATTCAAAGTTCATCGTAGAGACTTCTGAGTACCCTCAAAAGAATCGAAAGGGTCGACTTTATGATGAAAATATTAGCAACTATGGGTCAATTATGTACTGAAAGGTCGCAAGAGAGCAAAATCCCCCTGTGAAATCTCAAAAATTTGACCATTTTTTGCTCTCTACTGACCTTTCAGTACATAATTGACCAATAGTTGCTAATATTTTCATCATAAAGTTGACCCTCCCGATTATTTTGAGTGTACTGTCAAGTCTCTACGATGAACTTGAAATTGACTCACGAGAAATAAAATATTCCACAAGAATTTAAGAGTCATTTTACTAGAGAATTTTGTGAGAACCATATAATTATTTTCAAACAAAGCGATAAAAAATCATTTGAAATTTACTATGACGTAGTTTAAAATGTAAATAAACGATTATATTCATATTATTATTGCACTTTTGTGTNCAATTGTCGCAAAAGTACAAATTGTTGGACCAACGTTTACTTCTCTCTGATATATTTTAACACAAATCTTGCATTCTTAAAAAATCAAAACTGACAGATGGCTCGTTTAATCAGAAACGTGCTTACAAAAGTGACCGAATTATTTTTTTAAAAATGTATCTCCTCACTGAGTTTCAAGGTTCAACAATGATACATGATTTTAATTTACCGGACAGAACGTGAGCAGAACCTGAGCAGAGTTTTTGAAAAAATTCTTGAATTTGGATTCAGAATCACCAAAAAACAGTATTTTGCACTAGTTGACATAGGATCAAAATAATGTTTTTGGGGATTATGAAGCCAAATCAAAGATTTTTCCCAAAAACTCTGCTCAGCGGTCTGCTCACGTTCTGTCCGGTTAATTAAAATCATGTTTCATTGTTGAACCTTGAAAACTCAGGGAAGAGATACATTTCAACAAAAATAATTCCGTCACTTTTGTAAGCACGTTTCTGACCGGACGAGCCATCCGTCACTTTCGAGTTTTGTTTAGGATGCAAAATTTTTTGTTTAAATATATCAAAGAGAGGTAAAAATAAGTCCAAAGATTTGTACTTTCGCGACAATTCGCTATTGAAAACCCATTTAAATGCGACGACCACCCCCTCGAGGGGATTGTGGGTGCTTTAAGCAATGTGCTGGAGAGAAATAAGCCCTTTTAACTCTTTCCTGAGGTTATAATGAAGAAAAATCAATTTTCTAACTTTTTCAAAATAGTCACGTTTTAAAAACCCATGACTTTAAGCCTAAATAACCGTTTTTCTTGATTTCAAGCGATATGAATTTTTTAGAAAATTTTTTGAGTTCAGTTTTGTGGATATTTTTGATTCTGTCGTTTTAAAAAGCAAATTAAGTCCATACCTCTTTAACTCCCGGGTCAGTTACATTTTTAATTTTCAAAGAGAAAATTTTCAAACGTCATTTCCGGCGGAAGTGACAATCAGTACAATCAACTTCGATCCTGACTCGATGCCTATTGACTCAAATATTTTATATCTGGTGGTTTCGTATCTTTCTTGTTTCTTCATTCAGCGTGAAACCGATTACAAAACTACGTTTTTGGCGAATTTGGCGACGACCACCCCCTTAAGAAATGTTTCTAAAAAATTGAATTAAAAAATAATTTTTTCAAAAAAGTAAAAATTATCTATNTATAAAAATCAAAAAATTTCCTGTGTGTATTATTAAACAGACCACGGAGATTTTAAAAATGTTTGTTAAAATTTTTTACGACCTTTGGAAAGCCAAAATTCTAATTTCGTATTATTTTCAAATCGAGCTCAGACGCGCTCCTTGTCAAAATTCAAAAAAATGAATCAATATCGATCTGGCCAATCGTCGGAATATTGCTTTATTTAAATACTTTCTGTGTACAGTAAGTAACATACTGTATGTAACATTTTTGCTCCTATTTTTCCAAGTTGGATAACTTGCTATCCGCCAAATAAATTGGAAAAATAGGAGCAAAAATGTTACATACTGTATACAAATACCGATATAAACTTTTCCTCAAAAAAAAACAGTATGTGCAGGTAATTTTAGCACTAGAATTATTTTTTTTAAGAAAAACGATTCAATAGTTTCTTGGCTAAGAGTATTTAATAGTCTTTCGTGATTTGGTTTAAGCTCAAAAATGAACCCGCTATCAGTTAGAATAAGAAAACGAAGTTCGGTTGATGTTGGTTAACCGGTTGATTATGGCAGATAAAAATGTCATATGAAAGTTTCTAACCGTCGAGGTTCTTAGCTTTCGCAGTACATGTACAGGAGTAAGATTTTCTCCTTCTTTTTTCCAAGCTGGTTTACACTTGAATTTCCGCGTTTTGATTGGTTGAATCTGAGAAAACAACGTCTTTCTCAGATTCAACCAATCAAAACGGCGGAAATCAAGTGTGTAACCAAGTGGAAAAAAGAAGGGAAAAATCTTACACCCTGTATGTAATTGAATTGTTCCTATCATGGACCATTAAAAAGTTATAGGCGTTTAAAAAAAACAAATATTAGATTTGAAGAACCTACAACCTTAAACCCTACAGACCTTAAAATGACCAAAAAAAATTCTCTACAAAATGGGCAAATAAAATCAGTACCCAATTTTGACTTTCAAAATTTCTTATTTCAAATCGTCTAAGAGATTTGCTTCAAATCATGAAATGCGTCATATATCGATATAAGTGATGTATGTAGAGGTAATCTCTAATAAAAGAGAAAATTACAACCTACGCAACGTACTGATGCGTAGTCGACCTTTAAATCTAAATAATTTATTCCCTCGTATTTTGTTCGGTTGAAATTTCACTGTTGATAATGACAATTTCATGTTTTGAAGCAAGTCTTTCAAAACAAGACAAAAAATATTTTATGGAGATGGCCATCATCTAAGATTATTCATCTTCGATACTAGCTGCATATTTTTAAATCAAATTGAGTCACACTTCACCAGATTTACGTCATTTGAGTAAAAAAATCACCGTGCTTGTAACTTGTAATGTCAGAAGTTGGATTAATTAAAGATATTTTTCATCCTGGCATGCTAAGGGACATATTTTGTATCAATAGATATTTAATCATCTCCCACTTTTCAAAGTGTCCCTACTGCTCGTTTTTTAAAAATCGGTTATAAACTTTGATAAGTGTATCCCCACTGAACCCAAATGACGTCATATACTTCAATTCAGAGGGTCGGTGCTATTTGACAGATTCGCAATTTTTTAATTTTCGTTCTCTTGATGGTAAACTTTTTGCCACTTCGGAATTTTCAAATAAAATGACTTTAAAATGAAAGGTGCCATCTATGAGCTCACTTCGTATAATCTGATTTTGTCAGACCTTTAATTTTTACTTTATTAATCGCCCTTTGAAAACACACTCAAAAAACGGGAGATTTAGGTTGAAGGTGTCAAAATTAAGGTAAAATAATTTTTTTAATTTTATTAATCAGTAACCGGAAAAAACGGTCCCGACCACCTAATTAAATTAATTTTATTTGGTTTTATACAATTTATACGTCAAAATCAAAAATTTAAAATTTCCAAAAAATTCGAAAAAAACTGAAATTTTGGCACGTCGAAAAAAATATTTTTTTCATGAGATTAATAAAATAAATTGAATTCGGTGGTCAGGACGGCTTAAAAATTTGGCAAGTTTCAGTGAAATAAAATTTCATTATTTTTGATTAACGGGCTTCAACCTATTTCTCCAAAACCGTAGTTTCTTTGCAAAAATTATGATTTAGAGTATNAAAATGTGGAATTCGCAATATTTTTAGCCGGTGATTTTATAAAAATAAGTTTGACAATTTTTGAACAAGAAATGAGGAAAATTTTAAAAATATTTCCAAATATTTTTGACTAAAAATCACAAAACCATGTCATATGATTTTTCAAACAGCAAAAAAAATATGTGGTCACCTACGCGAAAAGTTACAGTGGCCATTTTAAAGAGTGTTTTTCGTTGATTTGAAACAAATAATGAAAAAAAAATGAACAAAAAATAGGGCGTTTTTTTCATAATGTTCGGAACTTTTTTCAAAAATTTCTCAAAATTTGACGAATTCGAAAAGTTAAATTCTATCTCAAAATTTTCTAAAAAAGCAATAATACGAAAATTCTGTAGTTACAAAAGTTGCCAAGATTATGAAACATTACTTTGGTGGTATATTGAGGGGCATACCACTTTTTTGGCAATCAGCAATAAACGAAAACTTACCGTAATATCGATATCTTCTTTGCATCGGGCCTCATGATATTTTCGATTGCTGTTTTGTTATATCTATTTTGAAATGTTTAAATAAATATTTCGTTTAAAATAAAACAAAAAAAAACATGTTCAAGATTATGATTTATATTAACCGTGTTTTGTCAAATTCATAAAAATAAACCGACTTGCTTTAAAAGTAGCTTTAACTCTCTTACTCATGGCGTCATTTAATAAAACACCTGTAGCTTAAAGACCAGAAACTGCAAGTTGCTTCTGAATAAATCACTTTTTAGAAATTTTTTTTTGAATTTGCTGCATTTTCAATTTTTGTCCTGACGTCCCTGAATAAATTTTTATTTCATTTAAAGTGATTTTGATAAATTGCGTAGGATCGGTTCTTTTTTCGGAAAACACCTGTAGATTAAAGACCGAAAATTGCAGGTTATTACTGAGGAAGTCACCTTTTAGAAAATTTAATCTTTTCTATTATTAATTTTTGTTCTGACGTCTCTCATTTTCTCCCAAATGAATTGCGTAGGTTGAAGGCCAATTTGTAAATGTCACTTTTCTATAGGGTTAGTTAAGTCAAAATGTTAATTAAATAATATAAAAGTTTAAGTCTATTCCTAATCTCGGGGACTGAAGAACAATAAAGTTGCTAGCACTTTTACTTTTCCCCTAATAAGCGCTCAAAGTTGAGCCATAAAAGTGGCTTTCATGAGTGAGAGGGTTAAAGAGCGAATGAAGCGTATTATAGATTGATGAACCAGATATGAAAATAAGTTAATCATAAAAACTTGGAAATCGAAAATTTTATGTTCCAATTATCGTTATCTTGAACTTGTCAAATATATTTATTTTTTTGAAAAATATTTTTAAAGTTTCGCATCTTACCTTAAGTGAATTGCGCTTATGTCGATAGGTTCTCTGTTAATTTGGGTAAAAATGCGCAAACATGTGCATTTTCTAGTTGAAATTATTCACTGGGCGGAATTACATCACCATATCAATCACAGATTTTTGGACAATTATATCTCACTATTTTGATTAAAGTTCAATTTTGAACGGAGCATAAATAACATAGTTATTTATCTTACTATTTTTACCCATTCCTATTTGGGATATCTCTGCCCAAGAAGCAGATTTGATCATTAAAAGGCATATATCCATTATGAAAGAAAATAGCCCCGTTTGCTTGTTCTCCGAATAAAAAAGTTTTGTCATATTTGAATCCAAATCGGTATAAAATGGTTGCCAAAGTCGTTGAACCAGTCTATAATAATGGAAAATTTGAATATGCAAAAACATAGTTAGTGTATAAGTAGATATGTTTTTTGAACTGTGCTGCTGCAAATAACCCTCAAAAAATGCTATTTATAAATTTAAAAAATATTTAATTTCTATTCAGGATGTATTGTCTGGAAAATTTAGGCCAATTAGATCATACGAATAACATTGAAGGGGTTTCGTGGTTTTATAGCCACCAGGTGGCGCTCTCCCGAGCTTTAAAGTCGAAACTTCATGTCAAAATTTCTTGATCAATTTATAATCAATTTCTTTTATTGTTTGTACATAATACCGAAAGTCACAACGCTAAAATTTCGTATATTTTAACTTTTGAAATTTCCTAACATACAGTAGATATCAACTAAAACGTTTTTTGAGGTCAATGCATCGTTGCAAATCAAAAAATGCCGCGAAGTCTTTTATTGACGGTATTAGCAAACATGAGTCAATAATGTACATGAAGAGCGTTTAATAGCAATTATGCTTCACTCTTTAGCCATGAAATGCAACAGGAAACTTATCAAAATTTAACTTGATAATCACGTAAGAGTGCGTGTTTTTAGTAAATTATTAGAGAATTTCAGCTTGATTTACTGAAAACAGGTTCTCTTTCGTGATTTTTAGGTTTTTGGAAGTTTTTTCAAATCAAATTTCATAAGAAAAATTATAATAATTTATTTTATTAATAAAAAAATATACAAAATAATCTAACCGTTCTTTCTAAAAATTTTGTAAAGATTTAAGAAAGGTTTAAAAATTAATTGCACAGAAAGTGAACATGAAATTATACCTTAGACGTTTTAAGAAAGAAAAAGGATTCCTGTCGTTTGCATGTCGGAGCGTCAGTGGGCGAAGTAAGCGAAATTGGAATCGATGTGAAATTAAAGTTTGAAGTGGCATTAAGTTGAATTCCCATGAGCTGCCTAGAAGCAAACTGCTGTCCGTGTAGAACATCCTCGGACAACCATATATTAACCAAGTAAAAAACAAAGAGCCCGGGGAGTGATAAGAGTGATAAGCGTAGGCTGATCATTGCAAAAACGGTGAAGACCGTATGGCAAAAATTGAAGTTATTATTATAATATTTAAAATATATATTTTTGCTGCCCAGGCGACGTCAAACAATGACCGCCTTGAACGATACTAATGAAATATGCAGTCGAAGTTTCTCGAGTTAATTTCTATCATTTTTTTAATGTCTAAAACGTTCATATGTGGCTGGTTTACCTAATTTTTGTAAAAATATTTTTTTAGTTTATCAGATGTTTGGACTTCTTCTAGGTTTTGCTCTCTGAGATGAATTAAGGGATGGTGCGCTCGCTTTTATTCAAGCATAAAGCCAATCATTTGCGGCCTACAGCTATGTTAGGCTTTAGCTTGGATGTCCGAAGGGCCGCCCCGAGCTAAGTTAAGCTAAAGGACATTACCTGGAGGACCATGTGAGGGTTTTCCTAGCCAATTAGCGACAATTGTTTTGTTATAATCTTGTCAAAAGCATGGCGTTTTATATGAAGGTTAATCTAAGGCCCTTGGCTAAAGGGCCGCGGGGTAAGATATGACCATAAGCAAGCGCAAGCTGGCTTGGGCAGGATTTAACCCGCTTTATCTTTTCGTGTTAAACAAAGAATGACGTAATATTTTAAAGTTAAATTTCATTAGTTTTATGCATAATCCATAGTCTAGTTGTTTAAAATTCAGCTTATGAATTTGATGAATTTATGAAAATGACATAATTAATGACAAAATTCCAAATTTCGAAATTCAGTTTGTGTTTTTAATTAGTTTTTACCATCGTAATGGGGTACTGGTCGCTGGTTTTATGAGGTCGTTTGAGGCAGTTGGAAAAAACTAATTTGGAACAAAGCCTTTCTTGGGGCTCTGCCACAGATCTGCAATCAGCTACAATATTAATGTAGGTTTCTCGAATGGTGTTTAATTTGAAAATTAACGGAGGAGATACATTTTGATTGAGACCCCTAAAATAAAGTCAAAATATGGTTTTTTGATAATGCTGAAGCCACATCAAAGAATTTTAAAAACCCTTTTCCCAGCAGACCCCCGCTCACCTTCTGTCCGGTTGATTTGAGCTATAATTTATAGCCTATAAATCATTGTTATACATACAGCATAAAATAAAGGGAATAACACGCCTACGATTTAAAAACTCAGGGAGGAGGTACATTTAAAAAAAAATTGTATCTGTTTTTAAGCTCGTTTCTGATTAGACGAGCCATATCCCTTTATCACTTTTTGGTTAGAATGCGTAGCCAGTGGCTACTAGCCACAACGTTAAAATCACACGTTAAAAGGAGTAGTGACTACGCATTCTAACCAAAAAGTGATAAAGGGATATGACACATTCGAATATACTGAAGGGAATTTATATTTGGTCAAAAAATTTGTACTGCTTCGGCAATTAGCTATTGAAAACCCCTATTTTCACTTAATTCTTGTCAACCAGCCCCTTAACAAATGACCTAAAGGGGTGTTTGATTAAAAAAGTGGTTTATAATGACTCATTTAATGAGGCCTCATAAGGCTCCCAAAAATCATTAAAAAGACTCTTCTCCTAGCTAGTCCTGTACAGGCAAACAACGTCTTGAGATGGCTTTTTTTTCGTGAAATATCACTTAAATCAATTAAAATCGCATTAAAAGCTTGATTTTAGAACCCTGGGAAAATACTATTCTTCCTAGACCATCTATACAAGATAAATTTTATTAAAAAGGCTAGCTAATCAAGTTGACTATTTTTGCCGATTTTAGCTTTGATTTTCTCTTAGAGAAGCAACATTCTGCAAAAAAATTATTTGATAAAAATGAATAAACAATTTTTTGAAAATGCCTTAATTTTTTTGCAGGTTGTGCTTCGGACTCCGAGGCTCGGAGTTCAAATCTTCACCAAACATCTTTAAAATTTTTGGTTTTAAAAAAAATAATCACATGGATTTTAGCTATTTTTGTATTTCGAGGGTAAAAAGGTTGAACTTATAAATTGCCTAAAACCCAAGACGACTAAACCTTATTAATTTTGTTAAAATTTTTCATCAGCTGAAAAAGTTGATGCAAACCGACAAGGGTCGTAATTTCAAACAAAAATCTATTAAAGTTGTCGATAAAAAAACGTCTTAATTTTATGATGCGAATAAATATTCTTGAAGACTTTGCATGAGCCCATGGTATTTTCTTAATAAATTCAAATCGGGATACTATAAAATTACGTTTGTTAAACGGTCGTTTATTACTACTTTTCGATAATAATAAAACTTTATTTCAAAGATTTAGGGAATTGTACATTAACTGTAAATTTTAGGAAACCAAAATACAATAAAGGCTGCCTAGGTTGAACATTTAATGTTTGTGACTTAATTCGACTTGAAATTAATATACCGTATGAACAATCAGCTTATAGAAAGCGCTGATTGTCTTTGAGTATACTAGGTAAAAAAATTTATTACTTCTATTGTCTTAATTTCGACATATGATTTTGTACTTTATACGACAAATTTTGTCCATAAGATAAGTTTGCCAACATTTATGACTTCATTTAATTATGTTTAGTGGTAAATTGATCTTGAGTTATTTTTCCGTTGTAGTTGATGATCGTATAAATTGATCCACCGCTTTACCTAAAGTTTTTCACGACTGAGATACGAATAGGACCAGACGAACAAGAAGTATAAATAGTCAAAATGGAGGTTAGGAATCTTAAGAGAAAGTTTATATAACACTGAGAAACTTTATTTAGATGCGGAAAAAGTTATTGGTGTTGACTATATTGGAATTGATCTTTATTCTGTTACTTGGTGTTGTCTCAGGAGTTGCTCTTGGTAGCAATCCTCACTTTTTTATTCCTGAGGTAAATTTAAAATTTCAAAATATTTTTAATTTTTGGTACAACAGCCACAGAAGAACTCAAATTACTCGCCCATTCCTCCGATAGTTTTTTGCAAAACAATCGGACGTATTGGGTAATTGGGACAATTACGCACTTTCGGACAATTTGACCAAATCATTGATTTTCCAAAAAATAATCAATTCGGATATTATTTCAATATCAAAAATGTATGCATGAAAAAGTGAACTAAAACCTGATAAACTTTGGCGCTAAAGAGCAATAACCACGAAAAATAGGTTTGAGACTGATTTAGTTGTTCGCAAAATTTGAGTTTTAATAATCTCATTTTTCTCGTCAAAGCAATTTCCGATCTTTCAAGGATACTGTCGATAAAAAAGACGCCTGAAGTTAAGTTTTGTTCCAGTTAGAGGTGTTTTAGTTAAATATACGGTGACGATTTGAAATAAGGAATTTCAAAAATAACAAATCGGTTTTAATGTGTTTAAGCTATCTTGTAGAGAATTTTTTCTCTCTGGTCATTTAGAGATCAACGGATTTTTTTGTTCTTCAAAAATTTTCCAAAAAAAACGATTTTTCGGTCAATTTTCCGTGATTTTACAGGTAGTCCAAACCCGGTTCTGGAGAAGCCGTATGAAGTGCTAGAAGGCTGATTTTTTGCCAGTGAAAATTAAGCGTTTTTCGGTGAGCTGTTTTTTTGATTGAGGGTCGGCGACCAATATTTGGCCTATAATGACCGGCTCAAAGTTCAAGGTCAACCTCCAAGTTTCATCGTTTAGACTTGCAACAACCCTCAAAAAAATCGGAAGGGTCGACTTTCTGATGAAAATATTTAGCAACTAGGGTCAATAATGTACTGAAAGGTCGCTAAGAGCGCAAAACTAGAGAGCAAAAAAAGTTTTTGCTCTCTACCGACCTTTCAGTACATTATTGACCCATAGTTACCTAATACGTTCATCAGAAAGTCGACCCTTTCGATTCTTTTGAGGGTAACTTGCAAGTCTAAACGATGAACTTGAGGTGACCTTCGGGTGTTGACCAGTCATTAGAGGTCAAATATTGGTCGCCGACCCTCAATCAAAAACGGCTAACCGAAGAACGATTAATTTTCACTGGCCAAAAAATCAGCTTTTTAGCACTTCATACAGCTTCTCCAGAACCGGGTTGGGGACTACCTGTAAAATCTCGGAAAATTGACCGAAAAATCGATTTTTTTTTGAAAAATTTTTGAAGAACAAAAAAAGTCTTAAAATGACCAGAAAAAAATTCTCTACAAGATAGCTTATACACATTAAACCCGATTTTTTATTTTTGAAATTCCTTATTTCAAATCGTCCGGTATATACCCCACTGTAGTTGAATTATAGATCAACGAAAAAATAATTCTAAAAGCAGTTGGTTTATCTATCCGCCTTTAGATATCTCTTTAAGAGAGGTATACTATTTTCGCCGGCAATTTTTCCCCTATCTTTTGGTATGAAAATTGCGTAGGCGTTAAAAGCTCTTTTATAAACGAATAAAAATGTGTATACAATTGAAATATGAGTGTGTTGATGTCACACACATTGTCAGAAATACACTTTCATAATTATATTGTTGTCAATGCAAAAATAAAATTTCCAAAACATTTAGAACATAGTCTAGAAATTTTCATAGAAAATATTAGATATTTTTCGCCTACACGTTTCTCTATAGACTATAGTTTATGAGTAGTACTTCAATAGTATAATGTACTAGACCAAACTAGCAAAGTTCAACTAGAGTCTTAAAGGATGTACACTATTTCCGCCGGGAATTTAAAAAAACCTATCTTTAACTATAGTCTATAGTTAAAGATAGTTTTTTTTAATTCCCGGCGGAAATAGTGTACCTCCTTTAAGACTTTAGTTGGACTTTGCTAGTTTGGTCTAGTACATTATACTGTTGAAGTACTACTCATAAACTATGCTATAGTTAAACTATACGAGTCGATGTTTTTCCAAATTTGTCTAAATCCAATTTTATTTAGAACAATTTGGGTACGAAAACCACGCTCGTGTCTTTCGTACCCACCTAGGCAATATACTAGGGACAACAAAGACGATTGGCCAATTTGGGTACGAAAGACACGACCCAACTATACGCGGCGTATAATACGCCTAATCAGTCACTAAAAAAAATTTACTAGACCAAACTAACAAAGTTCAACTAGAGTCTTAGAGAGATATGGAACTTTAACGAGATGACCTTTTCAAAAAATATAGAGAATGCACCAGTAGTAATTCAAATTTTTTCGAAGCCTTTTTGTGATTTGGTGGTAAACCTTTTCTATAATACGTTAAAACCACAATTTAAGCAAAGACAAGCACAAAATAAAGTTTTCTCGACTAGATAATTTGACAATTCGTTTTCGAACCTGGTGTTTAACACTAACTTTGGAGCTTATAGTTCATGTATAAAAAATTTTAGTTTTTCGTATATCCTTTTTCCACTTTTAATATGCAAATTGATGAGTTGTGGTTATTTTTGAAACGAACGCGTCAATCTTTATATTGTAAGTGAAAAAGGATATTCTAGAGATTTATTTCTTTTTGAAATTCAAAGCAAGGGTTATTTAATACTTAATTATAAATAAGTAAAATTATGTTGATGATTAGCGAATGAAGGTTTTGTAGCCGGATAATAAATTTTTGGCGCGCCGCGCATTGAACGCACCCCATCCTTCAAGAGAAATATTTAAATGAGCCTAATAAGCCTATCTTTATTTATGACCTTTTGTTTGAGTTACTATTTAAGAGCATCGTAAAAAAACTTGGTCACCAAACCAAAAATGCTGACGACTACAGTGTAGTTACTACACAATGAGTTTTTCCTATATGCTCGTCATGCTCTGGTTTACCCATCCTATAACATACCATTTTCAAGTCTCAATACCATAGTGAGTGACGCGTCATGACGTAGTTTACAACGAGATTTTGAGTACATTTTGATGGACTTAGGATATTTCTACCTATTTTCAATGAGTAATTGCTCGCTTATTTAATTAAGTCATTTTGGGAAATAAAACATAAAAAAAGGATTTTGATCACCTCGTACTAAATTATTTCATTTGTTAACCGACCAATTAACTTAAAAATATTTTAGCTCTTTGGACCCCAAATGGGAATCGCAGTTTTCTTATTGTCCGTTCCTATAACTGGTTTTATTGCTGTTGCTCAAGGCAATGCAGAATTTGCTTTTTGGCACGCACTTTTTTCTGCATCTGGAATTGCTGTTTCCCTCACAGGTATTAAACCCCTGAAATATTGCTATTGTTTGAAATTCTTAAACTATTGATATAAAATACGCTAATTAAATAAGACACAAAATTCAAATAATATACTTAAAAATTACGTACAATTCTAATAAGGGAGACCGGTTAATTGCGTGAAAATCTCCTGATTGGATGATAATCATTCTGTGGTGAACTTTCAGCGGCTGAAATTCAGCCCCTACACGCCAGCGTATCAAATGGAACGGTAAGTGGAACGCGTGCTCGCGGAATGGAACGCAGAACAAGAGCCCCGTTCGTTTCGATTCCGGCGCTCCGTTTTTATTTTTTTTTGTTCCTAAAATGTTAAATAAAATTTGAGGCGATGTGAAGAGGGTTCTCTATCCTGTACCGAATACAGTGAATCGAAATTGCCGCGTGTAGTATTCAGTGTTTGGTTAGCTGTTTGGTATATTAGGGGGTGATGAGGACCTCACCATTTTTTTAAATGAGGCAGGTGCGTCCCGTGAGTCCTCACCACCCCCTAATATAGCTAACCAATACACTGAATACTACACACACTTGGTTTGTATTCCTATCGCGGCAATTTTGATTCACTGTATTAGGTACAGGATATATGCCAATTGTTGTAATTGTTGGCTATTTTTCACTACCTTTAAACGATTTATAATTTTTGTTTAAAATGATCAAACGTAAAAACTAAAAAATATTGTTCCACGAACACTTCTTATAATTATAATAATTACAGAATAAGTTTTGGGTTAGAAAGAAATTCGTTAAATATAAAAATATAAAAATTATACTGATTTTTCAGAAAAAAACCGAAACAAATATTTACGTTAACGTTTTTCATAGTATCTCGAAAACAGCTTTTCGTATTGTCGCTAAAAACTCCTTAATTTGATTTAAAAAAAAAATTTCTAGTCAGAAAAGATGCAACGCAAAAAATTCAATAGAGTTCTCGTTGCAAATTTTCTATTTTATGTCTTAATCTTTTTTGATCACGGATGCGGCGCGCGGCGCTTTTCAACTAAAAGTAGTGTGTTTATTTCATAACAAATAATAATAAGCCTTATTTCTTCGAATAAAGGAGATTTTTCTTTGAAAACATATTTTTGTAGGTTAGTTTTTCACGGAGAATTAATTTTTGTTATTCTTATTAGATTTTTATTTCGATGTTTGTTATTCGCGAATTTTAGGTAAAACACTTAAAAAAGACTTTAGCGTCAAAATAGCTTATTTATATTAGTTGCAATCGATTTCTCAGACCAAATTTATCCGGAAATGATATTTTATTTGTGTATTGATCAAACAAAGACACTTTATTTGGGCATGCAAATTGGCATACAGAACCCTCTTAAGTTTTTTATCTTGTTCGCCGAGAAATTGAACTGTAATTCCCAAAAATTAAGGAAATTTCGCGAAATAGGACCAAATTTTTTTCGACATGATCAAAAAGTGCTTTCCTGAACACGTGTTAAAAAAGACAACCAACATGCTTGTATTGTTTCATGTTTTCATACAAAAAAATCTTCTCTATAAAGTTCGTCGCTAGTCGTTTATACAATAAGTCGACATTATAGGGATACCGTGAAATATTCTCTGTTCACACTAATGATAATTAAGGTCGATGACATATTCGTACAAGCTTGGCCTCGACCTAAATTATCATTACAGTTCCTGACCCCTTAAAGCGCATTTTCATTTTTTTAAATCTGTCGCTTTAAGGGGTCATAGGGGATTAAAGGCGCTTTAAGGGGTCGGTCCATTTTTCTAGTGAAAAAGACGAATTTTTCTTGGATTTTTTTCAAGTTTTGGGATCAGAAGACGATTTGCTTTAAGGGGGTTCCCAACGGAGTTTTTGACTCCGATTTATGTCAAATTTTAGATTACGTTCAAAATCGAAAATAATTGGCTTTATAGTAATTGAGATAAATGCGAGTTCAAAAATTATATTTTCAAAGCTCTATCTGATCGGGAAAGTTGTTTTCTGAGCGCCCAAAGATTTTGAGCGACATGAAAAAAAATAATTAAAATCGCGAGAAAAATGTTTTTATTTCGAGCAATATTGAATAAAAAAAGT
>SCLH01002282.1:21140-37534 GCA_004367855.1 Oikopleura vanhoeffeni
TCTCTATAAAAAATCAGGCCGAATCACTTGTGAAACTTTCTGGTATCTATTTGGTTTCCGTATTTCAACCGATGAAAGGGTCAAGTGAATATCGTTTCTGAACTACTGATGAAATTTACAACACTTGCTTGTCAAACCGGTTTGTGCCATTTGGCACGCAATTTAATGAAATTTTATTTTTGCAAAAAAATTTCAACAAAATTGCGGGTGTTATAGGCGTCATTTCTTTCAAAAGTCAGGACATGTTCTAATATTTAAACGCAATTGAAGGNCCTGTTTAAGGAGGGTTACAAGAAATGCATGAGTTCTGCGAATTAAAGACTACCGTTATTATTCTCGATTTATTATATCATTTTCCTAAAAAGCGAAAGAGCGAATGCGAGACAGAAACTAGATTTGTGTTTTGTCCGTTTTGATTGCCAAGCTGTAATTTGGCTAACAGACTAAACAACACTGAGTGTGTAAAACATACACCCAGGTTATCATTATGAAAATTTTCCGCAAATCAAGTCGAAAAATTTTAATTAGTAGTTTTTTGAAATCTCTGTAAAAAACCAGGCCGAATCACTTGTGAAATTTTCTGGTATCTATTTGGTTTCCGTATTTCAACCGATGCAAGGGTCAAGTGAATATCGTTTCTGAACTTCTGATGAATTTGACATCCCTTGATTGTGAGAGCGGTTTGTGTCATTTGGCACGCAATTTATCAAAATTTTATTTTCCTCAAAAAATCTCAATCAAATTTCGGGTGTTATAGGCTACTTTTATTTTGAAAGTCAAGACATTTTTCAATATTTAATCGCAATTTAAGGTCAATTTTTTCCCTAAAAAGCTGTTTTTATCCATTTTTCATGGAAAAAAATTCCATATTAAGGAAATGTTTTCATGTGGATAATTATTCTCCCACTAATTCGTGCATAACACCCGACAATGTCTGAAGTTTATAAATATTGCTTTCAAAAAAAATTCTCACATCGGGTCAAGTTGGAAATGGAGTCATAATGAAAAGTGGTTTCTGATATTTTTACAGATACTTAAGTATGTAAAAAATTTAAAAATATAAACGTTTGCAAGTATGGACACTTTCATTTAAGATTAAAAATAATATAAAAATTTTTCACATTTTTTTTTCTTTCAAAAATCACTCCGAAAAAATGTACCAATCTNTATCAAAAGCGACAGCCCACCCCCTTAAACCAGAATTTAAATTCTTGAAATGCTCTAGAAGTTCTTAAAATAGAAATATCGCCAACACGTTGCTCCTGGATCCGGACACTATGTCAACTAAGCGGGGCGGATAAAAAACGGCCAAATGAACAAAACTGCGTCAACAATCAGAGGATCGCTAATATTAATCCAATAATGTTCTAGAACGACGTGAGTAAAAGAGCATAACAAGACAGTTATTTCCAGCTGTGCGACACGAATCCGTTGAGTGTAACGACTACGTTGTCACATGGTTTTCTTACAGACAGCATTTATTAATTCGCTAATACCGCGATATTTTTTGCTGTGAAAATGCCGACATGTTTTTGTTCGTTGTTTTTGTTCATTGAGATGGGTTTAAACTGATAAACAAATGGTCGCTTTCACGAAATGAATCGACTAATGATCTGTTCAAGCTATCTTATTGCTAATTAACATGCTCGTTTATCTGCAATTGTTTCATGATTCAACGTAGAAAAAGGTTTGTAATAAATCAAGGGGTGGTCGGTCGAATTTTACTTTCCAACATGCTGGCAATAAGCGAATAATCTGTGTTCATCAATTGATGGCATCAAACGCTAGAGCTTAAATAATGAATGTTGATAATAACGATTGGATGAGGATGTTTGCCAAACGACATAAATCTGGATTCACCGTCTTTTAATAATGAATTTTAGGAGAAAAATATATTTAGATTGATTATATTTATTTATCAAAGAGTTTCCTTGTCTGAAACAGTTACTAAGTTACATGAACATCTCGAACCATGTCAAAGATAACAGCAAAATTTCTGCCCACAAGCGGAATAATTTCAATTACGTTAATCGCCGATACCCCTTACAAGGACTGTTGCCCATTCCTGATTACAACGTTTGTTCATCAATTGTGATTGTAATTCTCAGAAGGACGTCGTGAATAACACGGTTCTTTCGTTTTCAAATAGAATTAAAAATAAAAACCGCGCGGCGAAATCGCTAAGAAATTAAGGTTTTTGAGACTGATATCTACCATTTGAAAACTTTTTGCCCATTTTTGCCATAATTTCTCTAACTGTTTTACTCAACCCTTAACATTTTTGAAAAAACTATAAAGTTTGTTTTTGGGATTAAATTAAGATTACAGTTTAACTTGCATAATGTTAATCATAATATGCTTCTATGTCCATATAGTTTGATAAATAATATATATAACCTGGTATTTATTAGGCAATCAGATCATTCTATGAGGACTTATGTTGAAAATTTTATAAAAAAAATAATTGAACAAACGAAACTTAAGGGTACCCCTGCTCCTAATCTTTGACATATTCTGCGTTACATATGGAAGCCAAAGACAGCTTGAGGAATAATTCCAGAGATTACGGTTTTGTAGAACTAGCCTTCAGTTGCTCAGAGATGTTCAAAACTTTTTTGTATGCGCTTTACACTCAGACACATAAGCGAGACAGTGAGAACCCTAAGCAAAACGGAAAATGCGATCTCCCCCTAAGTTTATTTTGAAATAAGACCTTAAATTTAACACAAACTTGTGTAAAATTAGTATTTAACACTTTCTGAGCGGAGCGCTTTTGTCGAGTGCTATATTTTTCTAGAATAGTGCGATAAACCCACCGTTTTGGACTTTGTCATCAATCTATCTCCTCGTAGGTTAAATTCAAAATTCACTCCAATTTTTTGCAAACGGCTCAGTCGAAACAAACAAAACTTCTGATGAGCCCGTTTTTCAATTTGAACTCCTAAACTCAAAAATGAATTTTCAAGGTCACGTGGAAAAATTTCTCGAAAAAAAAAATGTGCTTGCGATTTTTTGAAAATAAACCCAAAAGTAAAGCTGGGGAACATTGAAAGAAAGTTGGTTACGTCAAGCCGATATTTGAAGTCACTGGTCAATTGAACAAAAGATTTTGAACAAATTTGAGAAAAATACTAAAAAAATCGAAAAAACGCATAGAATTTTCAAAAAAATTTTGTTGTCATTATGGGTTGTTTTAATGCGTTCAAAACCATAAACACTTGTTTTGGTGATTGTTATTCATAGATACTGCAGCAAATGTTAGGAGCAGGGATGACACCTTAACAGAACCGTTACTTTTCAACATTTTCCTCACGATTGCTGTCTTTTAAGAGTTGGGTTTGTGAGGTAAATTGATGCAAAACTTCATGATCCGGTTGTTTGTAATTTTTTTTTTTTTTTTTTTGTTTCTTCAACATGACGAGGCAAAAGGGAAATAATTTTACAAAAACATTTTTAACAAAAAAAAACATTATTAAACAAAAAACAAGATGGTGATCGCGTTACATTCTGTTTTGTGAAAAATTTTTAAAATCTGCCATGTAAATTAGGTTCTATAAATTTACCTATTTAAGCTAATTTCAATGAATAAATCATTTTCGAAACTGAAAAGTAACCGTTTTTTTGTTAATATATATTATATAAATTTACTCTCACACCGCATAAAACTTAAGGGGGTAGCAAGCGATGTGGAAGATTTGAAAGCAATTTAACTTCGAAAGTAATTAGTTTGGTTTATTTTTTGTCTTATTATCGTTAACGAACAAGCAATGTTGTACTAGCTCCTAAACTAATTTTATCTATTAGAAATATTGGTTCGACGACGTGTTATTTTAATTCATAAAATTAAAAGAAAAATCAAAGCATTTAAAATTTTAACGCATTTTCTTCCAAAATTTTTCTGATTTTGTTTTTGAAATTTTGTGTAAAAACGAAAATAGTCCAGCTTTAGCCTTTTTTTCATGCATTCTTACATCTTGTCTGTACCGCTGTTTGAAAAATCATAAAACTGTTTATTGTCATTTTTTCGACTTTATAGGAAATATAATGAAATTTCTGCAATCAAGTCCAAAAATGTTTAATATTAGTTTTTTTGAAATCTAAAAATCAGGCCGGATCACTTGTGAAATGTTCTGGTATCTATTGGTTTCCGTATTTCAACCGATTGACGGGTCAAGCGACTATGTTCCTGACTATCTGAGTAAATTTCACAACATTGCTTGTGGACACGGGTTGGGGTACATGGCACCAATTTATTCGAACAAAAATTTCAATAAAATTTCGGGTGTAGTATGGCGTGTTCTTTGAAAGTATTGCTGGTTGGTAGTGGTATTTTTTGGTATTTGACGCATCTGAAAGTTCAATTTTTATTCCAAAAAGCTGTTTTTCTCCTATTTTTCATGAAAAAAAAAACTGTTCAAACTTGGGAATATTTTTCATGTGAGTAATGATCTTTAGCCACATAATAGCTGCATTACACCGACAATGTCTGAAGTTTTATCAATATAGTCCTCAAAAAAATTCTTAATCGGGTTAAGTTGGAAATGGAGTTCCCAATACAAAAGTAGTGTTCATGTTTTTACAGATTACTTAGTTAGTTAGAATTAAAAATATAAACGTTGAAGAAGAACACTGTATTGAAGATAAAAAATTCACATTTTTTTCTCTTTCATAAATCCTTCGAAAAATGTACCAATCTGCCACGACAACGCTGGGTACCCCTTAACTCACCACTGGTATCGAACACGCAGTACACGATATGGTATTATCTATGTTACTTTTAAGGGGATGCCGCATCCGCAGATAGACATAAAATGGTAGTTTGCAATCCAGAGTTGCATCTTTACTTACTCCCCAGGTTGTGTCTAGCGCTGAAACAGACATAAGAACTAATTTTTTTTCTGAAATATTCAAACTTAAGTTTGTGTTAAAATTGATTGAGAGAGTTTTAAGGGGTAGCAAGCGATCGTGCAGACGGCGTCAATTTATTTTAACGAAAATAATTAGTTGGTTTCTATTCTTTTGTGACTATATCGTTAGCTGAACACAATAAATGTGATCAGCATTTAAAATTCATTTATTTATCTATTTAAGAAATTTGAGTTAAAATATTTTAAATTCGTAATAATTTTTCATTTCGAAAAAAATTCAAAGCCAAGTCATTGTAATAAAATTTTAAAGCATTTTGTCACAATATATTATCTTGAATTAATTTTGTATAAAACTAGTAGATAAAAAAAAACAATAGAGTCACTTTAATCTTTTTCATTGCATGTTTACATATATTTCCGGACTGACTATGTTTGAAAATTAATCATGAAATGTTTTTAGTCATTTGTTGTCGACATCTTTAGAAAATTACTGATCATAAATCTTTAATCCGCAAATAATCAATAATTTAATGAATAGTTTTTGAAATCATCTGTAAGAAAACCAGTTGCCGATTCACTGTGTGAATTTTCCTGGTATCTACTTTGTTACCGTATATTCGTAACGATGCCAGTGGTGCAAGTGAATTCGTTTCTTGACTTCCTTGATGAAGATTTACATCTAACTTGTCTGTCGAGAGACGGTATTAGATGTCATTTGGCACGCGTCACATTTACATTAAATTTTTATTTCCTCTAAAGAAATTCAATTAAATTCGGGTGTATACGGCTAACTATTTATTTTGAAAGATACCAGTGACAGTTTCATATTAGTAATTAACGCAATAGACGTCATATTTATTCCTAAAAGCAGGTTTTTATCACCACATTTTTTTCAATGGAAAAAAACTTCCATATTGAGGGAAATTTTTCATGTGGATAATTATTCTCCCACTAATTATGCATAACACCCAGACACAGAAGTCTGAAGATTATAAATATTGCTTTAAAAAAATTCTCACATCACGGGTCAAGTTGGAAAGTGGAGTCATAACTGTAAAGTGGTGTTGATATTTACAGATACCTAAGTATGTAACACTTAAAAATATAAACGTTTGCAAGTAGGACCATTTCATTTAAGATAAAAATAATATAAAAATTTTTCACATTTTTTTTGTTTCAAAGACTTGCACTTTCCGAAAAAATGCTACCATCGCCACATTGCTGCTACCCCTTATGAGAAACAAAAAGGTTGCAGATAACTGAGTCAAGTTAATTGACATGACAAATAAATTCTTCATTTTTTTATTTTTAAGTACATATGTGTCAATTTGGCTCAAATTTGCTCCATTAATTGCACCCGCGTGACATAACGTACTGGTAATCAAATATAATTTAAACTGCGTTTTAACATCATAAACAGTTTCTGACACCAATAACTCATGTTCATGTAAAGGAAACGATGCCATGAAATGGAAACCGAAGTCCATATATAGTCAATATGAAAACGACTTTTGAAAAGCAGAGGAATGTGCATGGAAAAGAAAACGATGCTTTTAATGTTTGAAAAACTTTTCCTTATCAATAAGTCATTGACATCAGATGCAATTTACACCTGAATCGCATTCAAATAAATAGTGGAAAAACTTATTATTTTTTTTGACGACCTTCATATTCATATACATGCTAATAAGTCTAGCTACGTTATGACGGTGTGTTTAACTTAAATGAGTTTTCATTTGGCTTATCTGCTCCCTTTTTATGGATTCCTAAAGATTAAAATATTTGTTGGTAGTTAGATATAATCCTCTGTTACACTGATATAAATCTACGGCCAGCTAAAAAATTTGGCTAGCTGAAAAGTGTTAATTGAGAGTATAATACCAATTCGCTGCTAGATTTACCTCAGTGTGAACAAGGGATACAGGTGCGAAGGGGCAATATCGACAATTGCCGAAACCACATAAAAATACTACGCAATTCCCACACATTTTTGGCCTAAAATACTTCTTGCTGCCGATGTCGCCGAACGGCCCAAATATCGCAATCGCCTGGAAATTTTTAAGATTATGGTTACAAAATTACTATGTGAGCGTCATGAATGACATTATTCCTGATTATTATATTACGTTTTATTGCAGCCATGGTAGACCGGTCTACAAATTACAACAAATTACCAATTCCTTTTTTACAGGGCATGGATAGTTTGCAAATCAGATTCAAAATAATGGTTTTTGTTGAACTTTCAAGGTATTTTTGCACAAAAGTTTTTTATTAAATAGTTTATTTCCTTCTTGTCTTTTAATTCAAAAATTCGCATCTAATTGTTTTTTAATGTCTGTCCATCCCATTAATTGCGGAAGGAATGTTCATTGCTTTTTTTGTGGCATTGATTTTCATTCTTTCGTGGGAATCAAACTGACCATATCATAATTACACCCCCTACTATCCTATATTTAAATTTAGTAAAACATAATTATTTTTTCCTTTTTTTATGTAATTTATAATTTATAACACGGAAAACAATAATTAGCCATTAAAAAATTAGTCCATCCGCATACTCAACCCCCTTTTCATTTAACAAAACCACCAAAACAAAAACAAAAAAAGGAGTACAAGCGTCGTTCCTACATTCTACATTTCCATTAATCCATTTGCATCCTGTTTGTTTCTGGTTTTCCTTGTCCATTTGTGTTTTCTGATTTTTCCGTTTCTTCTAGATGATTCGTCATTTCTGACCATCCTCAGTTCCATTCCACCTACTCAATTTTTGTAGTCCAATTAGCGAGGTCAAATCCACCAAACACTCTGCATATCCACTTTACTCTTTTTTTTATGAATTTTCAAATTACTAATTTCATTTGTGTTTTTCTATATTAGCAAAAGGGTCATAATTCCTAAAAAAGTGGACTATTTTTTAAACGACAAAAAAAAGAGATACTTTGTGATTTCTATTCTGGAGAGTGCTTGGCTGGTTTGTGGTTGAAATGTCCAGCGGTGCCTATTTTAATTCACCCAGAAATGTTGTGTTGGATGATGGCGTTTTGTATAGGGTGATATATGAAGATGGAAAAATCCTGACCACTTCATGTAAACAGAAGATTCACTGGCTTAGAATGGAACTAAAGCATTTGGTAAGCTTTTTCTTGGTTTTCCATTTTTTATTTCAGACATTTTTCTCCATTTTTAGGATTTTTTTTTGATTTTCCCCATTTTGATTTATAATTTTAGTCTGACCCTGAACGCTCACTACTTGTTGCACGTGGTGAGGTGGTTGAGGCTGCTAAACTGATGGTAAATTGTTGTTCTCCCCATAACTGCATGAAAATGTCCGAGGTAGAACGCGACCATCTGCTCACCTCGGGCCCTGCACGTTTTCGCAGACTGTCTGCCTACCACCCAACAATTACAGCCCGACAGACACAGAATCTTGGCTCAAAACTTTCCACTGCTTTTCCACGGGGACTTTTTGACATTATGTTAAAACTTGACGTCATTTCAGCCCATATGCGGAATTTTTACCATTCCGATCTTGTTGAAGGAAACAGAACTCGAGAAATTATCCAGTTTTGTCGATCACTCTCCAACATTTATCAGGTGAATATTTCAATATTTTTCAATCATCTGGCAGCAGAGAGCAACAATTTTTCGAATTTTTGAAAATATTTTTTTTTAATTTCGATTTAATATGATTGAATTTCCAAAATTTACTCTTTTTAACTTTTATTTGATTGCGTTTGGTGATGTTCTAAATTCTACTCATTTTGGTGATTCACNTTTTTCACATTTTACTGCATATATTTCGACGCGCGGCGATATGAATAATTGTTTTGTAAGCGATCAAGATATCATATTTCAAATTTGATACCAGCTTTCAAGAGCTAAAGTTTCACTCCTAAATTTGTAACTTATATGTCATTGTAAAAAATGTATGGTTTTTCAAGAAATACAAGGTGAGTGAACCTCTCTTTTCTCTCGCAGTTATCTAGTTTACAAACTTCGAAATTTAAAAATGTCACGTGTTGTTCACTTAATTTTATCCTTGATCTCAATCAGTGACAAATAAGTAAATTGATATCTTTCCCAGTTTTCCCGTGATAAGCGCTCAAAGTATTGCCTTTATATGGGCTTTTGGGTGTGAGGCGAAGTTCTCGTTTCTGGGTGTGAGGAGGTTAAGAAAATATTATATCAGAACAGGCGTGTAAATTGCTTTAACCTACGCAATTTCACGCCTTTTTCATAAAGTGCTTATAGTACCAATATCGCCGATTAATAGCCTAATACGGGGTTCAGTACCCCGTGCTATAGCATGCCAGGCTATTCCTGATGACCTTTATGTTACCAAAATAAATTCGGAGCACGCCCGTCAAAGGTCATCGGAGCTGCTCCGACTGTATTTTGGTTACAATTTTAATTTTTTACTGCTCTAAAAGAACAAAACAACCATTTTTTAAAAAAGTTAGTAAAAGCCTTTTGATTATTATGACAATCACCACAAGGCTTCTACTAAAATTAAAATTAAAAAAACCACCAGTCGCACTTTAGCCTCAGAAAAAGGCAGTCGAAAATATCGCTTTTTATTGTCGTTTTATTAAAACCCTCATTTCTTATATCATTTTTATCAATTTACACCATTGTTTTTGAAACACCAATACATATAATAAAAACCACCAGAACACAATTCTAGAGATATCGATTCATCAGAATAGTTTATAACTTTTACAGATTCAATATATTTTATGTAAAACATAAAAATAACTAGGACAAGAAGTTTTCATCAATCTATCTTATAAACTTTGACAATTTGGTCAGTTTTACTACTGGCGACGCGACGCTTGGTTTATAAGATTAATTTTGGAGAGATATTGAGATATAAACTTGTCCTTTTAAATGTATATTGAACCGTTTCTTTATAAAGATAGGAAATAATTGATTTGTTATACAATTTCTTATTTACTGAGCGACCATATTTTCGCCTTCAAATCGTTTTGGTAATAACTTCCACTTCTTGAAATTAACATCAGGTAAGTCACTCTTGATTTTTGGAATTAATTCGGGATGCATAAAATAAAATTAGTTTCACGGTCTAAATCACGCTGTTCATCATCTTTTAATTTTAACCAGTTTGTCTTTCTTGGCGGGTTCTCTTATATTTTCGGCTCTCAAAATATCTTCTTCGTTTTGCCTCGTACTGTTAATTGCCTTTTTTAAACAAATGTGCCAGTCGGGTCGCGCTGAGAGTTTTTAATGCTGTGATTGAATTTGCAACAGTTCAGGGCGCTAAATAATTCTTTTTTCAAAAAGAATTTGGTTGGTTCGAGGGATTTCATCGATCCGAAGACCCTTTCAACATTGGCATTTGTGCTCAATATTAAATCGTTTTCGTCTGATGACGTGAGCTCCTTCGACTCTGTGATTTTCTTCAAATAATCAAGGCAGGTGGTGATAGCATTTCTGACTAACATTTTTGTTTCCTGCAGTCTCTCATCATCTTCTATGACGATTTGAATTTTATCCCCAACCAATTTGTAAAACGAGTTTGCTGCATTAACGTTTCCTATCTCCAGAAGTTTGATTATTGGGTTTGACGCATCGATAATCGAGAAAACTAAGTCAATGAAGTGGTGTCCAGAGTCATATATTTTTTAATCCCGATCCTGAGTGTTATAGTTTTTTCCCGATCCCGACTCGAGATCCCGAATAATCCGTTTTTTTTTAATAAAAATATATGTTTTTTTATTTATCACGAATTTTCTGCATAAATATAACTATTCTACAATAGGCATATGACAGTCATTTCCACATTTGATTGGTTAAAGTTTGCACTAGAGATCACGTGATTCGATTTGTAAAGTTTTATTCCGTTTTCGAACACTGCAAGCAAGTACCGTGATACAGCAAGGCCCGACGAATGGGTGAAGGCGTATAGGTGAAACATACGTTAGCCTCCGTAATCGCCCAGGCATCTGAAAATAAAATCTTGTTCTCCCTGACGTCCTGCGTATAGGTGAAAGGCAAAAGATAGGATTTTTTTCAAAACTTATCAGACAAAAAGATAGGCGTTTTTAAAGATCCAAAATAAAGGCATATTTGAGTATTTTTAATACATGAAAAAAATATTTAATTGATTTGTAGCTTAAATTGTTATCAACCTTTATTATCAAATAATTTTATAAGGAAACCTAGATCAATGAAGTTCAAAGTTAAGAAGGTAGGTGTCGCTTTTTGGTACCTTTCAATCACGCCTCAGAACAATTCTAGAGCAGTTGTGAAAAATCTGAGGATACTCGTTTGTAGATCTAGCCTTCGTCTAACGATTACACATCTCAAAGTCAACCTTGTTACATCACACCACCAGGTGGTGAGTCTATTCTAGAGCACTAAACGTTTTTTTTTAATCTATCTTCTTTTAGACCCCACATACAAAGCGTCTCAAAATTTACACAAAGTAGCGGATAAATAAGAACAAAAATGTGGTTGGAAGGGTTTTTCCAAATTTTGACATTTTTTTTCTTGAATCTCACTTGAACGCCGAATTTTCCAATTTTTCGACTTCAAACTCTATCTTATTTTAGACGAATGTTTAGAATAATGCCTTTTTTTTGACTAAGGTAGATAAATATAATGCGGTCAATGTGGTCGGAAGGAATTTTTGATTAATATTCTAGAATTCTAGAAAATTGACTTGGAGTAAACCGGAAATGAAAAGTTTGAAAAAAAAGTTCGTCTAATCGAAACAAAAATACCACCAAACTGAAGCTGAGATTTCACTGATCAAAAACTTGGCTAACAGCTAATCAAAATNCGTCATCTTTTTGTAATTTTAAATCAACTTTTTGGAAAGTGTAACTACAATTAGGTAATGGTGGTTCCTACATTTTCTGCAGTTATTATGTCATTAAAATGCACCAAAGTCGATCGTTTTGTTTAAAATAAACAATAAGAAAAATAATTTGACTTTTTGCGTTTTTAACGAATATTCGAGTATTTTTCTGCAAAATCAATGTTTGAAATAGGTTGTGTGTCAATTTCGATCAAGAAAATATCGGGTTGACGTAAGCCAACTTTGTCTTCAGTGGTTACCTCTGGCTTTCTTTGAGCCTACTTTTGAAAAAATCGAGCCATTTTCTTCGAGAATGTTTTTCACCTACTTTGCAAAATTTTAATTTGAGATTAAGGTTCGACTTTTTCAAAAACGCTCCTCAGAAAGTTCCTTTTTGTTTCGAAAGTAGCTTTTGCAAAAATTTGGTCTAAACATTTTCAAAATTAAACCTAGGAGAAGATTTATTTGATGAATATTGTATAAAAAACGGTGTATTTTTTTTGCATATTTGCTAAAAAAGTATAGCACTTTCGACAAAAACTGCTTGTTCAGAAAGTTTTAAATTACTAATTTTACAGGTTATGTTAAAATTAAGTGTTATTTTAAAATAAAAGTGAGGAGAGATAGATTTTTCCGTTTTGGCTTAGGTATTCTGTCTCGCTTATGTGTCTGAGGTGTTGCATGGCAAATCCCATTTTTGACATATGTTTTACGAAAGATGAAGGCTAGTTCTACAAACTGGTTAATTGAGTATTCATGGCCTTGAGCCCTGTTTGGCTTATTTCAATCAATGAAACTATGTCAAATTAGGAACCACCATACGCCTTTTAATTGAATAGTTATTAATTGTAAAAAACTCAAATGCCTATCTTTAGGAATGTTTTGAAATGCCTACTTTTGCCTGGAAGTTTGACGAAACAATTGTTCTTTGCCTTACTTATACGCGGAGTCAGGAAGAAAAGTTTTTACTTAAAGATGCGTGGGCGATTGCGGAGGGGACTACGTTAGTGTTTCACCTATACAACCGGATCTTGCATATTTAACGGGTACTTGCTGGCCTTCCAAGTACTTATTTAGCCAAAAATCTTAAATAAGGTTTTTGAAAAACGGTGCTTGCCTATAAGTGTTCGTAGATAGCTTCAGTCTGAGAAATATTTGAGTTAGTATAAAATAAAAAGATGGTCCGAATATTTTTGGAGGTTACTGGATCGTTTTAATTACACCTTTGTTAAAAATTATTGGAAAAGCATATGATATGATTATTACGGCAAACGTTGAAGAAGATGTTTTTTCTTATTTTTCGTTATCTCTTTGCTTAATCTGTTCCTTGCATTTTTCCTATTTTCCGGATTCAAACATATTTTTTTTACGAATGGGGAAAAAAGGGTAAACATGCCGATTTCATTGCTGATTGCTAGCCGTGTTTTTGTATAACCAACGGCGCACCGAATGCGGATTCCCTGCTCATTATTGAGCTTGTTTTCCCCTTTTGTTGTGTAATATTTGTTTTGATTTTTCGTTTAAGGGGGCATACTACTATATATTTTTAGATTTATTAATATAATATACCCATAAAAAACCAAAAAATTTTCTCGCAAAATTTCTGAACAAAAAAAATTATTTGGTAAAATTTTTTTTTTGAGCTCTGATTGGCATAAGTAGCCTCACATGAAGCGCATGAAGGTCAGAAAATTCCAAAATGACCTTAAAAAATTTTTTTCCAATTGAAACAGCCAAGAAAACTGAGTCTGAAGTTTTCGAAAAAAAAAATTTAACCGTCGATATTTTGACGGACCTGTCCCCAACTTTTTTTTTTCAAATTTTTTTTGTGTTTTGTGTTTGGAATAATTTTAATGCGCATCTTTTGGCATGCCCTTATTTGAAAATATGGACAACGATTCGCTTTCCCAACCCTACCTCAGCACCACTGTGTAAATCTGAGACCTATAGTTGCTGATGCCACGTTTTACACAAAATCGATGCGCTGCGCATTTCTTTTGAAGTGCCCTGAAATAATTGATTTGAATAATTCGAGTTTTTGGGCCCCTCCATTTCCGTGCTTACAACAACGTGATCATGGTTTGTTATAAACTTGAATGTCAATCTGAAGCAGAAGTTAACGCTCTACTCCAAAATTGTTGAGTGAGCATGGCGAAATAAAGATGCACATTTTGCTTTTTGTTGAAAAGGAGAAAAATGTTGACACCTTAACAGTGCCAAACCGGAGTAGTGTCGGAAGTCATAAAATTTTTTTAATCAGAATCGCTTGAGCGTCGAAACTACCCTTGATCGGAAACGTTTCAAAGCTTCATACGACTTTTTATCGGTGCTCCATTTTGTTTGCTCGGGAGGGCCTACGCGGGTCGCATAATTAGTTTTTGGATCGGGATCGGATTGGATCGGATTTAGTCGGCTCAAAAAGACAATTGGTGTCGTGTGATTTTGATCCGCTATCGATCGGCTCAAACTTTGAAAAGAATTTGGATATAGAAATCTGGATCGGTCGGCTCATAATTTTTTAGCATAGTTCCTTATGCAAAAGTGTGACTCCAGCTAGTACCGGCATTTATAAACGAGAGTGTTTTTCGCGGTTTTTGGATCATTTTAATGGTTCATAGACTCGACAAACACTCTCGTTTTATAAATGGCCGTACTAGCTGGGATACACTTTTGTTCTAACGAAGCGCTATGTAGCGGTGTTCGAGTCCACTATGTATCTTATATTTAGTGGTTGGGTGTGTTGTGGGGGGGAGGGGGGTTGTGGATGGGTGGGCGTGATTTATTTTAATTTATACTGTCAGATTAAGTCGAAACAAGTTCGAACTAGGAAATTTTTAGAGTATCCATGCGTGTTCCTTAAGGGGAATGGTCGTTGCAAATAAGGCTTAGAAACAATTTTCGCAATATTTATTTTCTTTTTTATTGAAAATATAGACGACTTGCAAGTAAGGGGGCCAATCTTTTATCCGCCTACATGGTCAGGAAAGCACTTTTGAGGATCTCAAAATATTTTGTTGTAATAAGTTGAAATTTATTCAATTTTGAGAAATAAAACACGATTTATAAAAACTGAGAAAGACAATTTGGAAAAACTTGCAATATTGATCTGCACGACTATCCAGCTGCACTTCATATAAGTTTCGAATTATGTACTTTCAAATCCAGGGCGATGATACATTTTGATTGAGACCCCCTAAAATAGGGTCAAAATACTGTTTTTTGTTTTGTGATTCTGAAAGCCAAATCCAAAAATTGGGAAAAAGTTGCATACTGATCTCACGGATCTATTCTTTACTGCACAAGCAATAGTTTCGAATGTGAACCTTGAAAAACGCAGGGAGAAGATAACATTTTGAAGAAAAATAATTCCGTCAGTTTTTGTATAAGCACGTTTCTTATTGGACGAGCCATCTGTCACTTTCGTAATATTTTTTTAGGAGCAAGATTTTAGTCAGATATTCAGAAGAGGAGTATTATTTGGTTCACGAATTTGTATTTTGCTTACTTAGGCATTGAACTTCGTTTTTTGCTTAAAATGCGCTACACCCTCTTACTGTTAAATCGTTTTAAGGTCAAGTTTAAGTAATATGGAATATGTTAAATCGGTTATCAATTGCAAAATCCTTGTTTAAATCAAAATCAGCCAAATTTTCCACTTTGGCAACCTCTAACTGGAGAACCTGTGATCGGATGACCGCGAGACCACAACCAAATATTTTTTGAGGCCAGTTTTATATCAAGTTTTCACTCAACTTTTTTTGCGGACACTACCCCTTGATAAATAAAATTTCTTTATTTTGATATTGAATTATTAATTAAAATAAATATTCGTAATTCAATTCGTTATGTCCTTGGATTCATCTTCATAAAAACTCAGAAATACTATTTTGTAATGGATGACTTAAAAATAGGGCGAACACTTGAATCCAAAATAATGTCCTCGGTCGGAATTTTAGGTCCGTCACGTGACCAAAAAAAATATTATTTATCAGACATGTAGAAAACGAGAAAATTTTTGCGAAAGCTGGAGCTAACATGTTTGGTTGAATTAAATATCTGTTCATATATTTGTATGATCAAAATCGACGAAAATAAATATATAGCGACAAAAATGCACGTGCTGTTCTTATATTTTTTCTGGCGACAGAAAATGGTGCGAACTTTAATTTTCTTATTATGAGCAACCTCACATCCTGTAGCACCTTACGCCTAATTTTCATTGTCCTTTACGCAAATAAACCGCTCTTCCGGGGTTATAAACTTTATCACAATCAAGCTAAGACCTTACAGCTAGCACCTGATTATACACTTGATGATCGGCATGCAATAATCTTGTGATTTTATTTTATATAATCACTTAATTTATCACCCTAAACAGGATACAGTATTTAATATGTATCGGTAGTTGTTATAAGTGGGATAAATCTTCTATCATGCTTATGCTAGCAATAAACACATATTAAATATTATATCCTATTTAGAGTGAAAATGTACGTAAATTTTTTAAGTGGTGTATTGTTAATAGAGCTAGGACTACCACGCGGACTGAATCTACTTCCCTCTTCAGTCTAAACAGGATATAATATTTAATATGTGTTGATAGTGATTGAAAGTGAGGTATAAGGTAAATCCAACCAATATTGAATATTATATCCTGTTTAGCGGGAAAATTTGGGCAAATTATATCATAAAAATGGTTCATTTAC
>SCLH01002282.1:47503-62588 GCA_004367855.1 Oikopleura vanhoeffeni
TGGCAGTTAAAATATAATCAACTGTTTTTGGTGTGTTAAAAGATGGAAACATTTGATTAATATCGAAACTGACCACTTCGTGTAGGTTTTATCAAATTTAGTTTTTTGGACGGAAAATTTTCTTTTAAATGCAAGTTGACTGTCAAGTAGATAAGTGCAACGAGTTGTAAGGGGGTTTAGTAATTTTTTCAAGTATGTTTCTGATCCTATAACCATCGTGAAACTAACAAAACTTACATATGCCCTGATCGGGCCATGGCACTTTTTGTACCTTTAACTGTTCCGTACATTGTGAGTATGGAGCCTGGATGGTTGAGCAAAAACCATTTTGTTGGTTTACACATCCCGTCCATAGTACAGTAGAGTGGGTTTCGGTAGGCCTGCATTGAAAATTAAGGTCAAAATTGTCAATTTTTGGTACAGTGGGTGAGACCAATGGGCAACAACAACGCTTTTTCGAAAAAGTGTTGCCCTATTGGTCTCAACTGTTGCCGATTCAACGAAGGGTGTTGCCCTCTGGTCTCACTAGTCCGTATTTTTAATTTGATACATGTATTTCTGAAACTTAAACAGAGTTTTTTGATAGTTTGTTCTAGATTAAAATTAAACAATCATATTGGTGAAATTTCACAAATATATATTACAGGGGGTGCGGCGTATAGTTAGAAAGTTGTCGCCAAAAACTTTAACTTAAGCGCGTAATCTAACTATACGCGTACTTTCTAACTATAACGCGTACTTTTGGGAAAATGTGCTCTGATTGGTCAATTTGGACAATATCTAAGGATGTAAAATTGCGTTAAAATATGGTCAGAGCAAAATTTTTTGGTGATTTTAAAGTTAATTTTTCGTTACAAATCTTCTAGATGTATAAATTTAATTTTATTGAAAAACATGAAATAAAGTTAATTGTGAATAAACATGAATTCGAACAAGATTCATCCTAAAACCGTTAAAATGTCAAGGAAACAATGAAACTTTTGAAAAAAAATGATGCCACAGAATCACTCAGAAAACCAGAAAAACAAAATAGTTTTATCTGAATAACTATTTGCCCATTGTTAAAGCTACCTGACATTGTCTGCGAGACTGAAAAACATGTTTTTAAACTCCTTGAATACCGAGACACTTCATTGCGTCAATCTGAACAGGGTCGGCAAATTTTGAAATCTTGCTCTGCTCTGCTCTAAAACAGTTTTCGAGCTTTTGCTCTATCTGATGCAAATTCGGCTTAGCTTCACTCACATAAGAGTGCCTAGAGTTGAGTTGAAAATAACTAAATGTGCTTGAAATTGAACCTGAAAGAGTGACAATAGCGACTAGACAGAGTCTGCGATCCGACTGAACATTTTTCAAAAAAGTGTATCTTTCATTGTCGCGCCGACCGGAATCCGTCACGAATCTTGGTCTGAAATTCTGGTTTAAAACGCCTATCTTTTGCCTAGGAACGTTTGAAAAAAAAGCCCTATATTTTGCCTATACTATAGCCCGCACGCCAGGAACGAATAATTTATTTTTCAAAGTGTAGGTTTTGCGGAGGCTTACGTAGGTTTTGCGTGGATATAATAACTATACGCGTATACTATACCGCCGCACCCCCCTGTAATTTATTATAATTTTATCAAGATTATGGGCAAATCGAAAAAAATTGCCATAGAAATTTACCAAAAATTTCAAGAGTGTTGCCCATTGGTCTCATGAGTGCTGAAAAATCAAATCTGCGAAAAAGTGTTGCCCATTGGTCTCACGTTGCCCATTGGTCCTGTTGCCCATTGGTCTCACCCACTGTATTTGGGGCTATGCCAGGAAATTTGAGAGTTTTGTGTGATATCGTTCTTTCGTAAGTATGACGTAATCTTGTGTTTTGTCAAGTTAGTAAAACAACAGTATTTTGGGTTATCTTTTGAAATTTCAAAAATGACGTGTATTCTGGGATCATTGGTGAAAACAGGATGTTATATCCCTGTCGGCCAAACTGATGTGTGATCGAATATATTCGATATTTGGCTGTTAATTTAGCAAAATTTTCTGAGAGCCCGTTTAGCCAATTACTTTTGTTTCTCTTTTTTTGTGTGTCAACTTTTCGTTCTGAAAAATATTTTATTTTTCACTCATTACCTGAAAGATGAATAATAAATTCGAAACGTTGTAAAAATACTATTTGATATAGCAAAAACAAATATAATTTGTGCCTCAAAAACCCAAATACAAAAAATATTCGATATTTGAGTTCTGATATGTCCCAATTTTCTGCCATTTTGCGAAAAATTTTCAAAAATTTTGTTAAGCTCGGTGTAAACTTTACTACCAGTGTTTCGAGTGGATCCCCCAATGGAGTGGTTACTACCCATGTGGAGAAGTGACAAAACATCACTTGGATGACAACCCCTGTATTATTGTGTATAATGGCTGAGTTTTTGAGGGCTAGGGGTTTGTTAATAAGTTTGAACAACTTGAGGTCACGTTTTTTGTCTAAGCTTTTCGGTGTAAAAACACAGTTTTTATATATTGTAACGTAGATTGTGAAAATGGTGTAGGGCTAATGCAAGTGAAAGAGAGTTTTATCTAAATTAATGTTAAAATCATTTTCGTAAATTAGGGATTCTCTGTTTGTTTTTCGTTAAGAGCTGTTTCCAAGGCTTCTTTTTTCAATTTTATTTATTTCGTGAATAGTGAGTTTAACCGTGGTCTAATAAATCGATATCCAAGTTTGCAGAAGGCGGGGATGTGGGCGTGTTTTTGTTACCTCATTCGGTTTGTGAACTGGACGTGACGTTGCATCCTGTAAAGTTGCATCCTGCAGTTTGAAATAATGTGTGTATTATACAATGAACGTTATTTGTCAAACATCATTCAGTTTTGTTGAAACTCACGCGATAGAATATAGATTAATATATGAATCTCCCCAGCTGTATGCATAATTACCGACTCATTATGGTTAAAATGCCTTGCTAGCTGGTAATGTACAGAAAACGATTTCTCGTGAGGACTTTGTTTCCGTATAAACGATAGAGTGAACGCATTTTGTTTTCTCCAGAAATGATTAAGTTGTTAACCAGTAGTTTCGCCAACCGTGTGACCAGCAATCATGGGGTGTTTCATGACATAAAAAATCCTGTGACTTTCGTCTTATGATAAGGTCCTTGTGATACGAAAAAACAATCTATGGGCATTTTAAATTAAATTCGATTCGAATTATCCAAATTGCTCTAAGGGAATTTCCGTGTCATGCTTCCATCGTTAAACTATGATAGTTTATCTTAGTCGAAAACCTGGACACGTGTTACAGTATATATAAAGTTGTATAAAAAAATCATTTTATTGCTGTTTAATGGTATTTTATAAATGTTCTATCATGCTGAATTAAATATGAAAATTATACTAGTGTTAAATAGATGCACTTTAATTTTCATGGATAGAATAGAGCATTTTATGGATGTACATGGATGTAGTTATAATTCAAACACCATAAGATACTTGTTTCCTTCCCAAGTATAACATTTAATGAAAAATGCCGTCGAAAGCGCGATTTGGATAATTTGAATAGATTTTTAAGTACAGCCTGAGTTTTCTCGTTTACCGCGTTTTTTTATTCCGATCCTATGAACCAATCAAATACAGGTATTTTGGATATTGACCAATCACCATTGAGTATTGGATCGGAATAAAAAAAAACGCGGTAAACGAGAAAACTCAGGCTGTAGCTATGTATGTTTAAGTTTAAGGAGGTTGTTGGTGTAAAAAGCTAGCTTATTGCAAGCAATTTGTAATTGCTATTACTTTTTCAATATTTAACTCTATCGTGGTTCCTACATTTCCAGCAGTAATCATTTCATAATTATGCACCAAATAAATTGTTCATGTTTGAAAAGCTCAAAACCACCAAAATAACAACAAAAATTTTTTGGAATTTTTTTAGTTTTTTCGATTCTTTCTAAGTATTTTTCTCAAAATTAAGTGGTAAAATAACGTTTGTTGAATTTTTGACCAATAAAACTTCAAAATATCGACTTGGTGTAAGCCAACTTTTTCTTCAGTGTTTTCCTAACTTTCACTAGAGCCTAGTTTCGAAAAAATTGAAGCAGTTTTTTTTCGGAAATGTTTTCACATGACCTTGGAAAATTCATATCTGGTCCTATGAAAACCTATAAAATTATTATTGCGATTACGATCCCCAATTCCAAAAAAATCTTTAAAAGAAATTGAAAATTTGTATTTGGACCCGAGGATCGTAATCAATAAAACATGAAATATAACTCCAAATAACCAAAACAAGTACTTTATTTTGACCAATGATCTCAAGTTACATATTATCTAGAAAAATTCCGAAATATTAAAAATAACTTGAAGCGTTACCAGGGGTGCCTCAAAAAATCTGACANATATAGGTATATAGGTAATTTCAGTATAAAATTTGAGGAAAGAAATTGACACTCGTTTTTTTCCGGGAATTCATCAAAAATATAGTTGAAGCAGTAAACGTGTATACAATCGTGATATAAGAATGAACAAACATAAAAATTTAACTTTTCGAAATTCGAACCTATCAAAAATTACATTCCGGTGAATCGGATATTAAACCAACTTAATAAAATTTATTCATTGAGCTTTTT
This sequence comes from Oikopleura vanhoeffeni, assembly GCA_004367855.1. NCBI lineage: Eukaryota > Metazoa > Chordata > Appendicularia > Copelata > Oikopleuridae > Oikopleura > Oikopleura vanhoeffeni. The sequence continues at coordinate 52,117 of SCLH01002282.1, forward strand.
AAGTTGGTAGTTGAATGCAAAAAAAAACGTTTCTCGATATCGCCTATGGTTTTTCCGTAATCGTCATCGGTAGGGGTAGTTCCTTTAACTCCCACAGTCTTTTTACGGTCACGCGTGACCGTGACCCGTTTAATCGCAATTAAGGACCCTTAATCATTCATTATGAAACATTTAGAAAGTGATCGGTCGACTATTTAAATAATTGACGTTTGTGCGTTTTTTTTCTAAAAATTTTTACTGTATTACAGTACTTATTTTTTGCAGAAAAATTTAAATCATCAAAAAAAATACTTGAAGCAGAATCAGAAAAAAATTCTAAGACTTTTTTCCCATTACACTATAGCCCGAAAATGATTACGTGACCGTATATTCAAGGAATAAGGTTGGCAAAAATAGTACTGTTTTTTTTCAAGAATTACTTAAATCAATTTTTGAAAGAAATGAAGTGGTTCTTTAAAAGTTTTTAAGACTTTTTCTCGATTACACCAAAGACCAAAAACGATCACGTGACCTTTAAATCAAGAAATAAGGTTTTGGGTAAAGTACATAAATAGTTGTCAGATTTAGCCGAAAAATTTTGTGGGGTAATAAACACCTAATTTAAGAGTTTTGAACATAATAATATTTCAGACCTTATTTTTGAATTATTTAGTCACGTGATTTTATTTGGACTATACAGTAATGAGAAAAACGTCTTGAAAATGTTTGANCATACGAAAAAGACCAAAAACGATCACGTGACCCTTAATCAAGAAATAAGGTTTTGGTCAAGGTACATAATAGTAAGTCAGATTATGCCTAGAAAATTTGTGGGGTAAAACACTCTAATTTAAGAGTTTGTGAGGTCACTGAATCTTTATTTTTCAAGAAATAAGTATAAATATATGACATATTTCAGACCTTATTTTTTAATATTCGTCACGTGATTTATTTGGACGGTACCGTAATGAAAAAAAGTCTTGAAAAGTTTGAAGTTGACCCTGGATGTTTTTGGCGTAATTGTGAGTACTTTTAATAATACCGTATATTGTTACCGATACAAAATTACCGTAAATTCAAATTATCGTAGAGACTCGATAAGTACCCTCAAAAAATCGAAAGGATTTCTATGAAATATTTAGCAACTATTGGGTCAATTATGTACTGAAAAGGTCCCAGAGAGCAACATCTCTTTGTGAAATCTCAGAAATTTGACTATTTTTTGCTCTCTAGTAACGTTCAGTACATAATTCACCCAAGTTGCTAATATTTTATTAGAAAATGCGACTCCCGATTCTTTTGAGGTACTACAAGCTTACGATGAATTGAATTGGCCTTGAAACTTGTCTCATAAAAAATAGTTCTTTTATTTTAGAGCTGATTTTTGTAAAATTATATAAACTATCAATTTTCGGCAGTTTCAGCCCCCAAATTGGGTGCCGGTTTAATACTGCAAATTTTAAAATGTCAAATTAAGCCTCAACCGTACAAATTATGCCCTAATTGTGTGAATCTGCTGCTAAAAGAGAATTTTTATATTTCTTAATCACCATTGTATGCCTTTAAATTTTTTCACATTTGTGTTGATACGATTGTAGGAAATTATCAGAATTAAACCAATATCAAGTGAAAATATAATGTTGAATGAACGAAGTGATATGCTTGATTTAAACACCCAGGTCACGCGTACCGTGAAAAACTGTGAGTCCAGAAAGTTGTCCGATTGTAGGTAGTTAACTCGTAGACTCGATATTTTACCAACGCGTCGCACACACCACTTTAATCTTATTTACGAACGCTAATCATTGATGGCAAGAATCAGTATAAAGTTATCGATAAACGTTTCAAACAAACATGACGTTGTGGCGTTTTTTTTTGGAAATTTTTTACTGTTAGTATAAACCGTGACAGACTTTTTTTTGAAATTTTTTTTTAAATCAACAAAATTAAACCCTTCATCGTGAATCAAAAAACCATCTAAGACATTTTTTCTATACATCATAGCCGAAATGAATTCACGTGACGTATGATTCAAGAATAAGGTCGGCAACAGAATATATGTTTTTTTTCAAAAATTGCTTAAATCACATTTGAAAATAGTGAACAGGGTCTTAGACAGTTTTAAAGACCTTTTTTTCCATTTACAAAAAGTTCAAGAACGATCATGTGACATTCAAATTAGGAAAATAGGTTTTGGTGAAAGTAAACAAATAGTGAATCAAATAACGCCTGAAATTGTTTGGCCAGATAAACACCTAATTTAGAGTTTTGAACATGATAATATTTCCAAATCACGCTCACGTGATCTGAATTTTCGAGAAATAGGATTTCTCTATGAATATTCAAACCTTGAAATTATTTTTCACCGCTGATTTTATTCGACTTGGTGTAATAAGAAAAAGTCGTAAAAAAGAACAAATGCAGCCGAAAATTATTGTTTGTAATTGGAGAACTTTTTTCAAATTACTCGTATATCACTACTTTTTCCAAACTAACATACTCAAATTAATCTCGAAGACCCCTTGACAAGAAGTCGTTAAAATTTTAAGACTTCTAAATTCACATTATCAAGAATAGCCCGAAAATTATCACGTGACCGTATATTCAAAGTAATAAGGTTGGCGCAAAATGAAGTTTTGGCCAAAAAGGTAAATGTTTTAAGTTGTCACGTAGCTTAGCTTATTTGAAAAATAATCGAGTCCGTATAAACATACCCAATTTATTTATTTAATCCAATAGACTAACAGTACGCATAAAGTAATGAATAGCACGCCTACGTTGTTCTAAACAAATTATTTAGTATTTGTTACATTATTTTTCGCGGTAAAAGTGGGCACGCAAACGCCGAAGAAAGTAACAAAAATGGAATTGATCACAAAAAGACAAGCCATAGCTTATCCAATAATGTGGGATGGGCATTAATCCGACAGCATTTCCCACGCGACCGGTCGTTCAGTCATTTTTATCTCTGATCTCTTATTATCATATTGATATTGATTAATCAATATACCGATTGAGTTTTTTTAATTTCAAGTATTTCTGTTTGTATTATGTGTGTTGAAAATTGGCCTCCGGTTAAAATAGAGCCATTTCTAGAAAAGTAAACACTCGGAACACTGGAATTCACATAAGAATCATGAGAAGTTCATGCGTAGGCGTCTCCTCTCTCTCTCTCTTGTCCTCTTCTCTCTCTCTCTCTCTCTCGTCTCTCTCTCTCCTCTGCCTCCTCTCTCCTCAGTCTCTCTCTGCTCTCTCTCTCTCTCTCTCTCTCTTCTCTCTCCCTCGCTCTCTCTCTCTCTCTCTCTCTCTCTCGTCGCTCTCTCCTCTCTCTCTCTCTCCTCTTCTCTCTCTCTCTCCTCTCTCTCCATCGTCACTCTCTTCCTCCTCTCCTCTCTCTCTCTCTCTCTTACGATCAGCATAGATGGATTACAAAGAATAATTTTAAGAGTCAGTTTATATCTAGAGATTTTTGTAGAAAAACATAATATCTTAGCCAGAGCGAATGAAAATCAATTATGAATTTTATATGAGGTAATGCAAATAAATATGAAATTAAGTTAAGGTTTAATTCATCTATTATGATGCAACTTTTGTCTCTGTACAAGGGTAATTTTTTTCCGTATTTTTGTTTTCTTTTACTCATCTTAAATTCCTTTAAGGTTCCGTATTAAAAAATATTATTTTGTTTTTTCAGATTTGGTAACATTGGCTGATATTTATTTTAAGAGCTATTGAAAAATGAAGTGTTGAAAAGAACTTTGCTAAAGGCCGATTTAATAAGTATGCTGCGCACGCGTTCCTAAATCTGAGTCGGGTACAGCATGTCTTCCGAGTTAGGTTCTACGAGTCTTTAAGCAGTAGATTTTTTTATTACGTTTTTTTTGCAATTTTAAACCGAAATTTTCTATGCTAAAACTATACCCAATTTCCTATCTCTGAGGTTTTTCGAATAAGTGCTAATCTTTGCTTAGTGCCCTCCCTGCGAATTTATGGTTCATCAATCACTGGAAACTCCTGTGAATGAAGATGCGCCATGCGTATACAGATAGATAGTTAACTCTTGCAGCATCTAGGCGTTTTGAGAACTCGGTGCTTTGCTAAGAGCAAACGCCAGAACACGTTATCTAGAAATCTTCGGGATAACTTAGCGAGGAGTCGATTAGTTCGTCTCGAGAAGTGAAGCTGGTGCGATGTTCGTGCCGCGACGATTTTGGAGCTTGTGAATTTTGACATTAATTAAGAATTCTTTGGGAGTTGTCCCCTAAAGATTATGTGGCCAGGATAGTTGACCGATTGACAACCTGGCGGTTCAGTAGGATACCTTGAAGTTTGATTTAAAATCCCTTTGCCGAAGGAACTCCATCGTCAAAACGCTTACGATCCTTTATACGCGTGTCGATCCCACTGAGTTGTCTACAGTGATGTCCTTAGTGATGCTGAGTGATAACACATCGAAAATTAAGAGATTCGCAGTTAATCAAGTGAAAATATATGTTGATAATGAAACGAAGGTTATACGCTTGATTTAAACACCATGGTCACGCGTAACCGTGAAAAGACTGTGAGTCCAGAAGTAGTTCCGGATTGTAGGAGTTAAAATACTTTCATTTAAGGTTATTTTTTGCTGTGATTATTATTTTTTGTAATTTGAGACTATCCTATGTCTAGAATTTTTAATAAATTAATTATTTTTGCAAGCAAATCCGATATTCTAGAACTAGTTATTCGATAGTAAAAAACCTTTTTTTTTGCTTGCCATCAATTTATCGTGTGCTGGATGGTCGGATACAAGAAAATAATACCGAATTGGAGACCGTGGTCGAAAATTACTACTGCACCCACAATTCCCTTAACCTCCTCAGTGAGGAGTCCTCACACACAAACACCATTCGGGGTCGCAATATTTTTTAAGTCCTGAAAACGAGATAGAAATAATAAATCGAAACTTTCAATTCGAATGTGTCATAGTCTATGACACATCTATGACACAGTCTATGACTCATAGAGTTCGCAATTCTTTTTCGAGAAATGGTTTTAAAATTTTCATACAACTAACAGTTCAAAAGATATTTTTTTCTACTTTTTCTTAGGATTTTCGCCTAAAATTACCTGAGGCTACTCCTATTACTATTATTTTTTTTTCTCTGGTCTCTATTTTGAGTTTTATTTTTTCCCAAGTGATTTCTCTAAAAACCCGAAGGAATAAAAAACTCAAGTTTTCGCGAATAAATGTTTTTAAAATAAATCAGTTTGATTTGAGTTAGAATTGTAGTTTACGCCACCTTAACAAAATAAGACGATCAAAGTCTCGTCAAGCTGCTATATAATGCTAGCTGAAGCTTGATTATTTCGATATCATGCCGAGTAATCTAGCCTACAGCAAGCCAAGATACTGATTTTTTTTTTAGTGGCTGGACATCTTGATCAGATAAAATTATTTTTATCTTCAAAAATAGATTCTTTACGATTTTTAAAATGTACTTTTTTAGCACAGAAAAAAGGAATTACATCATGTTTATTGATGTCTTTAATCAGATTCAGAAAGCCAAGGTTTGAGTTATTTATTTATAATTTGCATATCACTCTGGAAAATTTTTTTTTCGATCAAAGATAATTTAATGTTTTAAATAATTAAACGTTAAAAATTCAAGTCTGAAGCTTTTACTTATTTTTATTTCCGTAATAAGCTTTCAAAGTTCGAGTCAAATACTATTTTCATTCAATTCGTTTCTGATTTTTGTGCGTACATTTTGGCGCGTAGGTATACGAAAACTTGTTTTTCAGACGATTGAAATGAGCTATTTCAAATCTGAGACCATATTACAATAGCCAGGGTTCCATTTAATTATTCGTAATTTATATATTATTTTGGAAAATGTATGGTTTTCCGATGAAGTACCTGAGACTAAACTTCTATTTTCTCTTGCATTTATCGAGTACACAGAATGTACATTTAAAAAAATAAGCTTTAAATTTAAGTCTATCCTTGATCTCGGGTCATGAAAAATAATGAATATTCTATCAACCTTATTAGCACCGTAATAAGCGCCCAATGTTTCATACTACTTAATTAGTACTGTACTTATCACATACTTCACCTCTCCGCTCCTCTGCGCGCCGCGCTTCTTACTAACAAATAATCATACATGTAGTACACCCTCGGTGTAGTACCTACCGGTAATCAATGAAATGGTGCTACGAGTTTGTACTGACCCCCAATGTAGCGTGCCTCGATTGGCGGTTTTGTGTGGAGGGTTTTTTTTTCGATATTTTATAAAAACTTTATTCAAGATTTAAGTACAGACTGAAATAATTTTTAATCAAGATACGAGCCAGGTATCAATCGAAGGTTTTATTACAAAATTGCGGGGTTAATGGATTATTTTTGCGTTTTTAAGCTGTTTGAGAAAAAATTTGGGTCCCAGAATGGCTCTTATGCGTGAAAGAGTTAAAATGACCAAAATTTCAAGAATATTATATACAGCCAGTACAGTGTATATAAAATTATTGAACACAAATCCAGTATAATACTGTATATACGGGGATGTTGAATAAGAAATATTGAAATTCTTTTGTTAGTTTGAAAAAACAGCGGAGAAGAATAAACTTCGAATTAAAATAAATCTACCTCGGGCCGAAATTTTTATTCTCTGGTCACTAATTGGAGGACTATTCCTAAGCACATTGATGCCAGTGGAAAAATTTTACTAATCAGAGTTACATCTCCGCCATGTTTTATTAATTTTAATCTAAGATTAAAATTGCAACAATTTCCATTCACCACCAAAAAATCATCGGCCTCGGGGACGCAAAATAATTCTCGTCAATGGTTTTAGTTTTATCTATAAAGTTTCTGGTGCGCACCCTATACATACATCATGATATAGGACGGATTTCAAGCTTTTAAGTTTTAATATAAATTAAGTCAAAATTTTTTAATTAAGAAATGTTGTTTGCACATTTTATAAAAATCTATTTATTTGTTTTAGCAAAATGTTTTGTTTCCCCAAACATTTTTTTCGAAATGAATAAATATATTTTTGTTCGGTCCATTTAGCAGGTTTTGTGTCTTGGGAGTATCTTGAGAGTGTGAAATATTGAGAACTGCGCACTGATTGATATTAACTATCACACCACCACTTTCACACTTCAATTTCGACAACACGTCGCCGAGAGCCCATTTTTGTTCCTGGTAAAATCTTAAATCCCAAATTTAAGATATGCGGGGATTCGTGCTTCGAGGAGATCTCACAAGTTGTTCTTCCAGTGGTGGTCCATGCGATGATTGCAGTACATCTTGTTCAGCTGATTTTTCATTACTTGGAATTCTGTATAATGGGAGTGACTCAATCGATACATTTATTTAACTCTTCCGAAAATAAAAGTTTGATGAATAAATTTGTTTTCAATGAGTTATTTTTAATAGTTACTTATAACGATATGATGCGAATAAAAAAGTCACCATGAAAAGTTAAAAGTAATTATGAGTTTTTATTATTAACTTATTACTGAGCGACTTTAAAAAGTCATATTCCTATTTTCATATCATTCAGCTTTTTGATGACTCGCAAAATTAACCCTTGAGCTTTTGCGGTGACTTTTATTTGTATCATCGATAAGAACAGTATCTCAGAAAGTTGGTCGTAAATGAAGTTTCTCCGTCAGTCAAACGATTTTGGCTATATAAGACTTTAAAATATTTACAATTACTAACAAATGTAATTCCAATACCGGTGTTTTGACCGGTCAAAGTCGATTTTACCGATTTGTTGCCGCTTTGAATACCAATGTCATGACATGTCATGTCCGCTCAAAATTTTTGTATATGAACTTCATATTATGAAGAATCCTTATAAAATTTGACACTTGTGAGCAGAATATCTCATTCCCCAGTGGGGAATCTCCACAAAACCCCTGGATACGATACATATATTATTTGCTTTTCATTATATATGGATTACCCGCCCTCAGAGTAAAAATCCGTAATATTTGAATGATACAAACAACGCAAGATATTAGCACCCAATCAAAACTTCGCATCTTTCAAATATTTAGGATTTGTACTCTGAGGGCGGGTGATCCATATTAACACATAATGTGGGGAATGTTTAAATACTTTAATTTTGCTTATGTATAAATACATAATGTGGCATATGTTCGAAATTTCAATTTCTGCATACTCTGATAATTATTCATGTGTTTTTTTTTCAAAAATTAAATTTAGCTATTTTAGGATCAAAAAAATGATCAATAATTTTCATTATGTGTTTTTTTTCAAAAATTAAATTTAGCTATTTTAGTATTATACTACTGTATAATTATTATTGAATCAAATTATACGTTTTTTATCAAAATAATTTTCTTTTAGGTTCTTAAAAGGGATGCGAATACCGCGGTATAGCCTATACGGTATAGGCTATACCGTATAGGCCATACCGTATAGGAGTATACGGTATAGCGGAAGTGGAACCATGATGACGAGCGTACAAGGCCAGATCGCAGACCACCACGACAGGGATTTCATTAAATATTAACAGCCTTCAGTATAATGTATTTCTAGTATATAATATGATACGGTCAACTCGGTGCGCGGCGATCCGCTGCGCAAACTATTACTCATCGTCTCCTATCATTTTGTAAGGAAGACCAAATCTGAGCCAATCAGAGACGCGTATTCAACCAACGCTATTAGCGGTGGGCCCCGAGTGGATAGTACATACTCACTCAATAAAATCGAATTAAAATGGGCAGACCTTAAACCGAAAGTTTGTCTTTACACATCCTACAAGGTGCAGTTCCGACTTTGGAATATGACTTTGAAGAAGAGAATATACATACTCGTGGTCGTTGTGGCGTGATGGACCATCATCACTGATGGTCAGTATTCAGCGCTTTGGTCGAAAAGGTCCGGGTTTAATTCCCTCATTCATCTCTTATTGTTTAAGTGATAATAGCATAAAGAATCTTGGAGTTACTTAATTTCAGAACTAATTTTAACTACTTTTATAAGATAAACTATCAATTTTTTAGATTTTATTTTAGAATTGGGACACAGTAAAGCCCTCGATTACTTTACACGTTATTGTGTCGTTTTAATTCGACAATCCGAATTACAGAATTAACTCAGTACATTCATTTTTTATCAACTGAATATTTTCAAGGTTTTAATTGAGAACAGCAGATACCGAAGTGAAGTGGATCATATCTTTTTACCAACGAACTCCATCTCAAAAAAAGTTAATTATCTCTATAGCGCGAGTTCGAATCCCACTAAGAAAGTCTCAGTGATTGCTTGAGTGATTCAACACCGGTAAAATTTAGCGGTTCCAATATCAAGCACCCTTGCCTATACTCATACTCAAGACAGTCACTAAGACAACAATAATGGGATTCTAACACGCGCTAAATAGAAAGTTAACGTTTTTGAGATTGAGTTCCGTTGGGAAAAAGATATTGAGGTAAAAAATAAAGGGCAGTTAACGAGAGTAGCGGTCGTAAAAATGTTCCTTTTACTTCATCTTATCAGGAAACAAAACTTTTGAGAAAGGCCATTTAGTAGATCTTTCTTTAATCTACAAAAATAATTCATCAGAATAATTTTTGGTCGACCCTGTTGACCACAGTTATTAAGGGATGCATCCGACCGCATTTTTCTATCCCCATCCTATTTTCCCTCATTTTTGCTAACACCTACGCAAAAAGGGAAAGGAAAAACACCGCAAAACCAATCCCTTTGACAACCCACTTAGGGCTCACCGCTAAAAGCGTGGAATAATACGCGTCTTTGATTGTTGGCTTTTCTTATACAAAATGATAGGAGACGATGAGTAATAGCTTGTACACAGGATCGTGGCACCGAGTTCATCGTACAGCCTGCTGGTGACCACCATTGCGGCAAATTCTAGAATGTCTAATCATATTTCAAAATAATTATATAATTAGAAAGTTGGTGCCACGTACCAAAATAAATAATGTGAAAATATTAATCCCCGAAAGTAACCCTTATTAGTATATTTGTAGATTTAAATCTAGTTTCATTGCTGTGTTAACTCGAATAAAACAAAAAATTGCATTCAAATCATGAATTTCCGGTATGATGAGCAATTTCTGAAAGTCACCAAAATTTTTGAAATTAAAAATAAGGGGAACTTTCGGGTGTCTGTTTCGATATTCCGCCGGCCCAAAATGGATACTTGCCAAAATGTTTTTGGTTTCTGTGTTTTAAAACACAGCAAAACAGGTGGAAGTAACTTGATTTTCTTAATCCATACTAAATAATGTCTTAATAGACGGAAAGTCAATAAAAAAGAATACTTAAATACTTAATTCTTCCTCAAAATGTTCTAACTTATTGTTAATCTAATAAAATTACTTCTGATATACTGTATATCATATACAGTACAACAAGATTTCTCTGCTATTCTCATTGCAAAATGAATGACAAACCGGGGATCGAACCAGGGTCTCCTCGTCCATAGCGGCGATATTGCAAA